>CAUYON010081243.1:0-21387 GCA_963573935.1 Arctocebus calabarensis
GCTGAAGAGCCAGCGGGCTGGATGACAGGCAAGGAGGGGGACCTCCAACCTCCACCAGAGGCTCCAATTGCCAAAAAGGCTGGACAACTGCTGAGGAGACACCTGTGCCTTGGTGTCTCCTTCACTTCACACTTAAGACTATATGTGGAACCCCCATCTCCTATGCCTAGGTCAATTTCTTGTGAATTTCCTAGGCCTCAATTCCATGAAAGGACTGTATCCATTCATTGATACATTCATTCACCTTGCCCCTGGTGGAAGGGACTGTATTCATTTGTTTCCTTGCCAAGGAACCCATACACCTATATATACCCTGAGACTAAAGGCCTAAAGGAGGAGATGGGGAAAGATTGGGAGAGAAACAGAGAGCTTCTCTCTCCCCACTAGAATTTTCTCCCTCTAACAGGTGCCTTAATGTTTTCTGTATTCTTTTCTTTCTTTTCTGTGAATAAATTCTGTCTTACAAAAAAAAAAATGTGGCATAGACATACAATGGAATATTATTCGACCATAAAAAGAAAGAAGTACTGATACATGCTCCTTGATAACATCATGTTAAATGAAATAAGCCACACACAAAAGGACAAACAGTATACGACTCCATTTATATGCGATATCAGACAGAAAATAGAGTAGAATAGTGGTTATCAGGGGATAGAGAGAGTGAAGAACAGGGAGTTATTGTTTAATGACAGTTTCTGTTTGGGAGGATGAAAACATTTTAGAAATGGATAGTGGTGATGGCTATATAATGCTACAAGTGTACTTAATACCACTGACAATGCCACTTATAAATAGATGAACTAAGTTTCACATTATGTATGTTTTACTACAATAAGAAAACTAAGTGTCTCTGGGAACTTTTTCCTGTTATACTTTTATTTTCCAAAATTTCTCAAAAGGCTTTTTTTTTTGTAATTGGAAAATAAGACATATTTTAAATATTTTGAGTCTATAATAATCCTGAAAGATTAACTTAGTTGGAAATTTTAGTTGAGTTCAACACTAAACAGACATGTTCACCTTTCAGAGAGGTAGCCATGCTTAAAAAAAAAATAAGCCAGCTCAGTGCCCATAGCACAGTGATTACAGCACCAGCTACATATACGGAGGCTGGCAGGTTCAAACCCAGCCAGGGCCAGCTAAACAATCACAACTGCAACAAAAAAATAGCTGGGCGTTTTGATGGGCGCCTGTAGTCCCAGCCACTCAGGAAGCTGAGGCAAGAGAATTGCTTAAGCCCAGGAGTTTGAGGTTGCCATGAGCTGTGACACCATGACACTCAAGGGCGACATGGTGAGACTCTGTCTCAAAAAGAGAAAACAAAAACAAATAAGCCATTGTGGTATATGTACACCATGGAATACTATGCAGCCATAAAAAGATGGAGACTTCACATCTTTTATGTTTACCTGGATGGAGCTGGAACATATTCCTCTTAGTAAAGTATCTCAAGAATGAAAAATAAAGTATCCAATGTACTCAATACTACTATGAAATCAATATATAACAAACTACACACTCATATGAATGGCAAAACATAAATATAGTCCAGAAAGTAGAAGGGAAGAGGAGAAAGTGGGGAGGGGAGGGGGGATATGGGAGGAGGGAGAGTATTCAGGGGGACCTCACCTAACGTGCATGATGCAATGCTACATTTCGCGCACGGCCTACAGACACATGAAGAAATGCTCACCATCCTTAATGATCAGAGAAATGCAAATCAAAACTACTTTGAGATACCATCTAACCCCAGTAAGATTAGCCCACATAACAAAATCCCAAAACCAGAGATGTTGGCGTATCTGGATATTTAAATAACTTACTAGACTTGAGAAATTTTTAGCTTGAGAAATTTCAAGTCCTTGGGGATGAATGGTTTTCTGTCTCTTTCATTTTCTGTTAAACTTCTGGGACACTGAAATGGTCAACTTTTGGTCACTATATGGTATTCCATATGTCATATAGGCTTATTCATTCTTTTTAATTCTTTTTCTTTATTTTTATCAAACTGAGTTATTTCAAGAGACATATTTTCAAGTTCTGAGATTCTTTCATCTGCTTGATCTAGTCTGTTGTTGAAGCTGTCAAAAGTTTTTGTATTTTGTTCAATGAATTCTTCAGTTCTGGAATTTCTGTTTGGTTCTTTTTTATGATATCCATCTGTTTATAAATTTCTCATTCATAGCATGAGTTGTTTTTATTATATATTTCTATTTTCTGAGTTTTCTTGTTTCTCACTGAGTTTATTTAATGTCATTATTATTAATTTTTTTTCCCCAGGGTTTCATGAATTTCTTCATTGGAATCTGTTCCTGGAGAATTACTGTGTCCCTTGATTTGTGTTGTATTTCCTTGATTTTTCATGTTTCTTATAATATGTACATATGATGTAACAGTCTCTTCTTCCAATTTTTTTGAATATGCTAATTTTAGGTATGCCTTTTTCCTACAGATGAATCTATGGCATTGATTGAGTAAGGCACTTTGTTTTGCTTCTGGGGCTATGTCATAGTACAGTTTCTGTATAATGTCTTCAGCTATAAAGAGCCTTAGTAGTGTCTGCGATTTCCTCAAAGGCTTAGTAAAGGCTATGATGAAATTTTGCTGGGGATAAGGATGTCAGGTGGGCCAACCTTGAGCCCTAGTAGTTACAGTGGTAGGCTGAATGTACCTGTTCTTGGGTCCCTGGGGTGGCACCAATGTTGCAAAATCCAGGTGGACTCATTCTTGGATTTCTAAGTGTCTCGCTTGGGTGCCAGCAGTGGGTTGGGAAAGTGAGCAAGTCTCTAGGTCTCTGGGCAGCAAGTATATCACAAACAATGGAAATAGCAGTGGTGAGACATGTTATCAGTGGCTGTGGCAAGTTGGGAAGGCCCATCCTCAGGTCTGCAGGTGGAATGTATAGGTGAGTGCCAGCTGTGGTGGTAATGGCAGATTAGCTATGTCTGTTCTCCCTGGAAGAATTGTTCAGTTATAAACAAAGTAGGATGAGGCAGGGCTGTCCCCAGGTCCTGTTCAGTGTGCTTGGGCATTGGGCAGGTATTGAACTAAGCCAGTCCTGAAGATTCGCAGAGCTATGTGCAGGCACTGGCTATGTATATATGAGTGGGGTTATCCCTAGACTTCTGGTAGAATACCTGACTAGGGGCAGAGTGGCTGGTCTGTGGCCCTACTGCTGTGGAGGGTGGGGTTGCTTTCAGTGGCAGCAGCCACAAACAAACAACTGAGAATACATTTTGACCCCAAGTGACAACTATAAGTAGAATAGCCCTTCTTTAGGGCATTTAAAGATGCACAATGGCCCTGTTACTGGGGATATGGGGTCATGCCCCCAATGGCTTTATGTTTTGGCCATGTTGACAGTCACTAGCAGGGAAACTTTGCTGTGGGTGAGGGATATCAATGGGCCTCCAGGGATATAGAGATCGGGGCTGTAGCGTGCTCTCTAGGCATCTCCTCCTGCCTAGGTAGAGGGGCTCACCTATGACTAGGATTTCAGAGTCCCCAGGGTGCATATGACTATTGGGTGCCACTCATTTATTCTTTCCCCACAGTGGGGATCCTTTGAAGGCTCCCATTCCCTCCTAGCCAAGTAGGCTGCCTGACTTTCCTCCCTGTACTTGCATTAGGTGTTTCCTGTCACTTCTCTATTGAATGTTCTTTCCTAAGTGATCTATTTGAAGTTTGATTATCTACTGGCTATTTTGGTTCTTCTTTGTGGCAGAGGTGAGTACCAGAAGCATCTTAAAATCCCTCTCCTTATCTAACTATATGCAAAATTTTATGTGAATAAGAGGATGTGTTTTTTTGCTAAGGAGATAGTTGATAACTTTCACTGGTCTCTTAAAATAGACCATGTGCCAAAAGAGTTAATGATTGTTAGTATACTGTATGTATTTTTATCCCATTTGTCCCTCCAAAATAAGTGTTACTTACAAAAATGTCTACAACATTAAATTTACATATCATAATAACACCATCTAGATGAAGGGCAGGAACACTTATAACTTTGACTCAATCTGTACAAAAACAAAGTATGTAAACAAAACATGTGTACCCTGTAATATTCTGACTTTTTAAAAAAATGAGTTCAACTGATATGGATGGTTGAAAATAAAACCTCTTTCCTCTGACCTTCCCACATGTCTCTCTGGTCCATTCATTATTCATGGCTACTGGGGTGCTTGTGCAATCATGCTGTTGCCCCAGCAATATCTTAAAGGAGAAATGACTTTGGGAAGACCCCTAACCCCTGCAGAATGTTGAAGAGAGGTGAACAAGTTGAAGATTCTTTATCAGAAGCAAAACTGGGAAATTATGGATATACATAGGTATGAGTATGGTTAAGTGTGTAAGTATGAGTATGGTTAAGCAAGTGTATAGTTGTAACTAGTATGTGACCTTGTGTGAAGAAGTATGAATGTGTGAGTTTGAAAATATTAGTAAGTATATATAGTAATGTGCTCACCACTACATAGGTGTGTAAGCTTCATATGTGTGTGTATGTGTTCGTGTTTAAGTTTGGGTGTACATACAGTTATGCTACCGACCAGAAATATACAGAATGTGGTGGAGGAGAGAACTCTAAGCCAGGGGAAACATAGGTAAAGAAGAATCCTGAGGTGCATAATTTTAAAATAGTGTTCAGCATAAACACTATTTCAAGATATTGAGCCAAACATATCTGTGAGTTCTTTTGGTGATAAAGTCTCAGGCACAGTTAATATTCCTATAGTTTGTTGCCTACATTAACAATAGAAGGAAACATTAAATCTCAGTTTCAGCTAGTGAAAATGAAGATGTAAATTTTCCCATTAAAATTTATGAACACTCTGAAATATATTCACAGCCCCTGTTTAAGTGCCCATTGACCCTGTGTTAAGAAATCCTGTTGAGAGAATCATGACCAACCTTTTAAAGGGAAATATAGAATAGAATGAAATGAAACAATAGAATGGAAAATATCAGAAAATATCTTGCATAGGAAGGATAAATATTGCATTGAATATATTGTTTCAATGACAATGTTGTGTGTGTGTGTGTGTTTGTGTGTATGTACACACTTGGTCATGATGGGAAAATAGGCAAAATAGAAAAACATTGTGCCAGGTTTTAAGTAAATTCCAAGCCTCCTGGAATGCCAGGAAAGGCATCTAGTAGGGGTTTAGTTCTAGAAATCTTCCTCCAACAGCCATGAGAAGAGCGGACTAGAGTGATGTGAGACAGAAAAAGGGGGGTGGGAGGGAGGCTACCCTTGAATGTGAGGAAGAGGACATCATCTGTATGGTGGCAAAAACCAAAGGAAGGGGCAAGTCTCGAGGCTGGGAAAGAAATCGAACCCAGAGATTTAGTGGCAGGAGATACCATGAAGGAATGAGTCTTGTTTGCCACAAAGGAAGGATGTTTCTTGTTGAGGCTCCTAAGTGGATGGACATGCCAATTTGGGACAGAACTCATAGCAGAAGTAAGTCTGAGGAGGAAAGGGAGGAGTCTGGCTTTAGAAATGCTGATTGATTTTTGGTATTCCAGTTTGGGATGTCACAACTTCTCTAGGTCTCAGTTTCATCATTTCTGAAATGTGGCAATTTTACCTCAAAAGAGATTTTTTTGAGGCTTATTAGTTATAAAGATCCTACTACATAAGGGCATTTACATGATTATATCAAATGAGATTACATATGTGAAAAAGACTTTTAAACCAAGTCTTAAAGATCTTTCTACAAATAATAGTTCCCTACTGCATAAGTAAAGTCTTTTTTCTTTGCCAAGAATCAAAACCCAAACTAAATTGAGTGCAAAGGAACTATGAATTCTTTAAATATAAAGTAGAGATGGACAGGCTTCAGGGAAAACTAGATCCAGGGATTCTTGAATTTGCTCCAGTTTTCAGGGGGTTCTCCTGTCCTCTGTGTGCTGGCTCTGTTGTCCAGGAGGCCATCCCTTCATGTGGTCAATGTGGTGACAACAACTCTGGCTTCCTCACCTCCCATGTTCTAGTCCAGCACAAGGGATTTTTTTTTTCTTATAGTTCCTAGAAAGGTATTACTCTAGTTAGATGAATTTATGTCACTTGCTTCCTTCTGGACCAACGAAGGTGGCCAGTGGAAAATGATCTATTAATTTGCATAAGGTTAGAGACAGTAGTGGATCCCATTCAGGTCATTGGCCTGAGAGAGGGGAAGTGGACTCTCTGAATAAACACTGGGGGCTGTTGCCAGAAGAAGGTAGAATGGATACGGGATAGGCAAACATGAAAGGTATAGCTATCTAGACCAGAGAAGATTGTAGCTTTAGTGTAGGGCTAAGGTTAGAGAAGGTGCTGGGTATTCTAATGTTGAACTGAATATCTGGGTCCATGATTAAAAGTGCACTCACATAGCTCTGAAGAATCAGTCTGCTTTTGGAAGACTGGGTTCAAAATTAAAAGTTCTTAATAACTGTGTGTGCTAGGAAGTCCTGTAAAGAGACAGAAGTCATGATTTAGCATGTGTATATGGCTGGAAGAGTATTAATTCTCTTTTAGATTATTAAATCAGAGATTATTAAACTTCTGTACACATCACATTGTATCTGAGGGTCACATCTTCTGGAACCCCCACAGAAGGAACAATAACAGTAACAATCCCCCCTTTTGCAGCAGGACTTCCTACTCTACACTCTGCTCTGGAGCTGTTTTTGCTGTTTTTGGGGGCTGGGCCCTGAAGATACACAGTGTGGGCTTGGAGAGGCAAGTCTGTGTTGAGACTTTAGCTGTGGCCCAGTTGACCATAAACAGATTTTTACACATGCACATGAGGTACTCCCACTGCCCACACATATCTACAAGTGGATTTGCACGTGTGCGCACACACACATATGTGCACACATACCCTCAAAAAAGCAATTTTCCCCCTAGAGCATCAGGAAAGTTCCCCTTTCCACTTAAATGCTTTTCCAAATAGACTTATTTTATTTATTTTTTTTATTTATTTCTCTGCCATATCCTTTTCAATCTGGAAAGTGACTTGGCCTCTTTTCCCCCATCTATTTTCTGCCTTCCCGCTATTCAGTTTAGGCATGAAACACAGAACTAGATTGAAAGCATTCAATGGCTATTCAATCGGAGAAGAAAAGAGCCCCTTGGAGCTTTATTAGATATGAAGATCCACAATAAAAATCAATTTCTGCCTCTTTATGCAGTTTAAATGACAAAGCACCCACCCATTCTGCGGCCATTGTGTCGGGGAAATGTAATTCAGTCCCCGAGCTGGGCCCAGAGCACCGCGGACTCCCTGACCTGCACTGACAGATTCCAATATGATACAGACCTTCGGAGATAATGACAGCCACTTCATCTCACTGCAAGAAAAAAGTTATCTGATATCTTTGAGGGTTAAAAGGCTATGTGGGCAGCATTTTCAATAACCCACTAAATCAGCATCTTAAAAAATACCTATGCTTTGTTCCTTTAAAAAAAAGTTTTGCCCCTTCCTCCTAACTCCATGTTTAAGACCCAGCTGAAAGTGTCACAAGTGTCTCCTGCCAAACCTCTTGGACCTTCTTTGGCACAGAAGGTGACACTCCTAGATAATTAGTCCAAGGGGAAACAAGGTGAGAGAAACATCTTCATTCCTCTGAGGAATACAGCTTCCTAGATCTCCAGGTCTTGACAAAATAAATGGGATGAACCTAGAGAATAAAAGAAAACCAAGAAAAAATAAAACAGAGTCTCCAAACCTGTCCTAACCTGTTTAAAATGTTACTATAGAACATTTTCTTTTATAGGAATGGACACATAGTTTCTTTAATAGAAAGAAGTTTGTATTTGAAGAAAGTTTTTAATAGAGTTGTTGCCAAGGGAACCACTGGAAACACTGTCATTGGTTGTTAATTTCCAGAATTTGAAACTATCCCAAGAGAAGGGAAGAAAGTCAAGGAGTGAGTATTCTAGCTTTTATTTCAAATGGTTAATTTGTAGGAAAACACGTAATTGGAAAATCCGAGTAGTCCTGGTGGTTCACACTCTGAAACCTGTAGAGGAACAGTTACGTGAACTTCATTCTCTCACAATTTCCTTGTGAACAAGGAATCAGGGGCATAAAGAGATGGTGGAAAGACGAGCTATATTTTTCTCTGGTTTCTTGGAAGGACTCAGAGAATAAAAGGCCACTGGATATTAAACAAGGACCATGACAAGGACTTCAGACGCTGAGTTGGGAAAAGTGCGGGGTGTTACAAAGCCGCCGTGTCACTGACCAAAGATGACGTTAGGAATATCAATAAGTCAAAACAATGCTGCATAGCTGAGGATAACAGTGCAGAACACTGGGAGTGGGGGTCTGTATTCAAAGAGCCCTGGGTGACTCTAGGAAAACATCATTATGTGGGCCATAACTCCCTACTCAATGAAGTTTGAGGTTCTGAAAATTATCCTCATGGTCTTTTATTATTATCTTCCAAGTCTAAGATTTAATCCCCAAATTTACAAGGTTATTTGCAATATCAAAATTACGTTTCAGTTTTAAATTTTAAAAATGCATTGCATTTATAATAAAATCTTCTTTAAAAAATAAGGTGGAGAATCTCTCTTTAGCTCCATAACTGGAAAAATATGACACTGATGCCCAGACCTGGCTTGGTAAGGATTTTCCATCTTTGTGCCAATTCTTACTGCCTGGTAAGTGGCTCCCTAGAGCAGTGCTGTCTGTGGAAATATCAAAGACATAAAAGTGAGCCACATATGTAACTGTAAATTTTCTATATTTTTAAAATGTAGGCAGAAACTGGTATAATTAATTTTTTTAAATGTATGTGTTTAACTCAAGATATCTAAACCACTAAGTCATTTCAACATGTAGTCAATATTTAAAAATTATTAATAAAATATTTTCTTTTTTGAGCCAAGTCTTCAAAACCTGGTGTGTTTGACAGTTTGATTCAGACCAGCCACATTTCAAGTGCTCAGTAGCCACATGTGACTCATAGCTAAATAGTTAACTAATTAAGCAGTACATATCTAAAACTTTGTGATGGCAAGGCAGCAGGAAAAAGTTCTTTGACTGATTAGTAATGTCTGCAATGGATAAGTTTGGGGAGTGCACCTGTAATCATGCTACACTGCATTTGTCAGTCTGGTTGAGATCACAGGTTGGACTTAGGCTCCCATTTTATCTTAATTGCAAGTTTGAGTCTTTGTGCTGAGGTGACATCAGAGAAATATTAGTTTTTGCTAAATAAAATAATAGGTTTGGGTGTCTGGGGTATTGTAGCAGGCTTTTTTCAGCAGATAGAACTTTCTGTCTTTGGAGGAAAGTTCCTCTCTGTTAAATGAATGCCACCTAGAATTGAAGCCTTCTCTGCGGTTTGACTTAAGAAGCTACTTCAGTGTGAAAGCAAATAGCAAATACCAACCCAGACTTCAGCTGACTGTCTATTTGGAAGTTCAAGTGAAAGAAAGGAAAATTGACTTAGGATGTAATCTTTTTGTTGCTTACAGATTTAATTTGTTTAATGTGGTGTTTTGTTCTAAGTTAGAAAGAGTTTTAAAGAAATGAATCAGATTCTTTTTTTAAAAAGACAAATCTTTAGTAACCTAAGCATCTCCCTAGTTACCTAAAACTTTATTGGAGTCAGTGACCATATAATATTTCTTTTTTCCAGAGGTGTTTGATTAATTTGTGCCTGTTTATTATAATTAAGAATAAGCAGGACTATTTTTCAAAATATGAGCAGTTATTATTACTTTCCTTGATGGCTACCTCTGTAATCTTTCCCTTTGAAGCAAGTCGTAGTATAATCTTTTATATTTATAAAAATTCATCTTCCCAAGTCCAGTTTACTAGAAATAATAGATAATGTTTGTCTTCAAATTCAGGAAGGCCAAGAGAATGAGACTGGAGAGGCAGTCAGGATAATTTAGCAGGGTCAGGCTTTGTAAGATTTTATACTGTTTCTGGGAAGTTCAGTCTGTATTGATTCTTAATTTATGGGATTGCTATTTCCCAAGGAAGTGATCTTCAGATCCTCTGAATAATGACACACACACAGTTTATTCACTATAGAATATTTCTTGGGTAGACATTTTAAAACCTCATGACTCTTGCTTTGCTGTGTTGCCTTGAGGAAATTATGTGATTATACTCAATCCAATATAATTCAGTAAAGGTTGGATTTGCAGAATATTAGTAAAAATGTTAGTGAAGCAGTTACGGCCTGTTGAAAAAATAAAAAACAGAGTGAGATAATTATTAATATTTGTGAATAGTTTCTTCATGTGGAAGCTGAGTTTCTTGGACTAGACTCATTCCAGTTTTAATATTTGGAGAGATCAAATATTTGTCTACTTATGTGTTGACAGAGAACTTTCTAGAGAATGATGAAACCTAAAGCAGGTGCTATTAGGCAAAGCATTAATGAAAGACTGACAAAATTGCTCATGTGATTCATATCTGATCTCTACTTCTATACCAAAGAGTAGAGAAAAGTCACCTGACTTCATGGAACAATGAAAACACAGGAAAGAACACTTGCCACATCTCAAGAGATTACCACTTGACTCGGTAAAAGGCTCTCAACCTAAAGATTCCTGCTTTTACCTACCTCACAGGTTGAGAGAGTGCAGCTGGAGGACTTACTTGGCTCAGCGCTGGAAACAGAAACTCTATCTATGATGCTGTGACAGAAACTTTTCTTTGGTTGGATGGTCATTTGTCCAGCATCAGGAGATGATAAGGCCATTGGGTAGCTTTCATGTGAGCATGTGAACCACTGCTGGACAAAGAAACACAAAGAGAAGGTTGCAGGGGATTTTAAGAAGGATTCCCTCCCATGTGAAAAGTAAAAGGCCACGGTTAGAAAGCCCCTATCTTACACCTCCCTGCTCTCTGACTGTGGGTTTATGTTAAACCAGTCAGTTGTTGAAGTGGGGTCTCTGAATCTTAATATTAGCACCATTTGGGAACTTAAGCTTGGACTTAAAATGTAAATTCTCAAAAGTTAACATAGCAGGTGGGAGACAGCTTTCCTTAGAAGCTGCTGCTTGTAGAATTAGCTCTTGCTGGTGCTCAGAAACTTGGATTTCAGGAGCATTCTCATGACCTCCTGATCAGAATAGCTCATTGTGCCAAAACTGTGTGTAAAACAATCTTATTTATGCTGAATACCAGCTTTCCTTCTGGGAGTCTGGAATTTTGGTATATGCTAAGCAGAGGATACCTAGGTGACTAGTCGCTAATGAGCTTCCCTAGTACAATATTTTATACATGTGGCAACTCATCGGTGGAGACATTAAATGCATCTTGTGTGAGTCCACTGGGAGAGGATTCTGGGAGCTTGTACCTGCTGTTCTCTAGCCTTTCTCCATGTGTCTTTTCCCATTTTTTATTTATATCATTATTTTGTAGTAATAAAAGCCGTGAGAATTGAAAAAAAGGGTAAATTCTCAGTTAAATTTCTCTATCCCCTAGTTGACTGAATCAGAAATTCTGGAAGTGGAACCAAGTACAGTGTTTTAGCAGATTCTCCCAGTGACTCTGATACATACTGTAATTTGAGAGCCACTGGCAAGGCAGTGATGCTTGGCACCACTGCAGCCTCCTTGGGCTCTGATCTCGTGGTCCCAGTAGTGATGGCAGCATGAAGTAATTCAGATCCTGAATCTTTATGCTTCTGAATTAAGAAGGAACTGCCTGCCTTTAGATTTCTTGAATGGCACAATAATATATTGTTTTGCACCCTACTAAGTAAAAGAAGCTTTCAAATAAATATGATCTCACTGTAACTCAAGAGCTAGTTAACTATGACCCATAGGCCAAATCTGGTCAATTCCTTCTTCTTGTATAACTTGTGAGCTAAAAATGGTTTTTTACATGTTTCAATGGTTGAGAAAAAATATCGAAAGAAGAATATTTTGTGACATGAAGATTTTATTAAGTTTGTATTTCAGTGTTTATAAGTAAAATGTATGGAATGTAGTCACACTCATTTATTTGCCTATCTTCTATGGATGCTTTAATGCTGCAATGACAGAGTTAAGTAACTGTGACAGAAACCATTTCACCTACAAACTTAAAATAGGTACACCTGGCCCTGCTAAAAAATATTGGTTGACTGTCATTGACTGATCTACTTCACTTTCTTAGGACAGAAAAAAGGCCTCACCCCTTCAAAATTTCCAGTTAGTTATATATGCACCACTGGGCTCTTATGGGCACAAAGTACTGTACTTCTTTCCTATGATCTTTCTCCCTTCCCTGGAATCATCCAAAACCCCTTAGGAATAAGTCCTACTTCTAATTTCCAGGCAGCAAGGAACTCATGGTTTGTCTGATCCCTTTTGTCTCTGCCACATGGTATTACTAGGTACCATGTAAAAGGGCCCTCCTGGAAGATCCTTGGCCACTGCTGCCCTGAGGTTCTCACTAGTACAGATGGCAGACAGACAGGCCTCTCCATGTGACATATACATGGTTAACCTTTATTTTCATAGCAAAGTTGTTATTCTGAGATGGCTGCATCCAAAGGGTCTGCCAGAATCAGCTCCTTTCCCCAAGTCCATAGGCTCAGGAATGGCCTGGGTCACTAGTCCAGTGCTCCTTCCTCATAGTAAGTTCTTTTCTAGGGAACTTGATGTCCTTTTTTGTCCGTGAAATTTGGCCACAATCACTGTCATCCATTCCTATAGATTTTTTTAACTGTGAATCTTACTTCCCAAAAAGTCCTTGGGCTCCTTGTATGGATTTGCCCGACCTTCTTCAGACTCTGACTGTATCATGTGGAGGAAGACAGATCTTCATACATTCATCTCCAAAGTAAATATGAAGGCTTCACAGGTGACTCTTCTCAGAGCACAACGAATCTGCTTTGAGGTAATGCATCCCTTTGCAAGACACAAAATTAGCTGATACAGTTGTTACCTACAGGAAAATAAAGCTGACAGCAAATGCTTTGACACTTCTCCAGTCAAGAGGGGGACTTTGTGCATTCCTCCTGAATCTGGGCTTGTCTGTGCCGCTTCAACTCATAGAGTAGGATGGAAGTGATGCAATGCCAGTCCCAGAAACAACTTTTAAAAGGACTGTCAGTTTCTGCTTCCTTCCTCAGGGAGCCCCGAGCCACCATTAAAGATGCTCAACTACTCCAAGGCCACCCAACTATGAGGAAGCTTAAGCCAGCCACCTGGAGAGGGGATGTGGAAATAGACTGCTCCATGGCCAGCCCTAGTTCTGGCCCCTCCCTTTTAAGTCTTCCTAGCTGAAGCCCCAGAAATCGTGGAGTAGAGATGATCTGTCCTTACTAAACCCTGTCCAATTTTCCTATAGAATCATAGGTTGTAATAATAAAAAACTATTGTTTTAAGTGAGTGACTCTTCATGGCCACAGTAAGTCAATAAGACTTAGTTTGAAATTGAAGCTCCAGTGTGTAGAAAGATTTTTAGGTAGGTTGTGAAAAATAATTTTTCTCATAAAGAGAATATATTTAAATTTGAGTCAGAACAAAAAGATTGCATGTCATTCATTCATTTCACTTTTCATCCCAATGTGCCAAGCATGAGGATTCATAGGGTAAAAAGATATCTCTCTTTGTGATGTAGGGGACAGATGCATAAATAGGGAAAGACAGTGATGGTCATATGGGCAGAAGAAAGTGGATGGGCCTTGGCAGTGCAGAGGCTGGGGAGCTCACTTTACCTGGCATCCTATTGGTGCCACTACCTTGGCCTCCCTGGATCTATTGCAGCCACAGTGGCCTCTGCTGTTCCTCTAACAGGTCAAGTGTGAATTCTACCTCAAGGCTTCTGAACTGACTGTTCTCTCCATCTGGAGCACTCTATTCCCAGGTATTATTCATGCAGTTCACTTTCTCTCTTGCTTCAGGTCTCTGCTCAGATGTCACCTGGCTAAAATTGCAATTTTTCCCATTCTCTACTCCCTTTCTCTTTAAGCTTTATTTTTTTTTTCCTAGCACATATTTCACATGTTGCATTTATTGATATTCCTCCCCAGTAGAACATAAACTTAATGAAGGCCTAAAATGTGTCTATTTTGTTTACTGTTGTATCCCTAGAACATGGAATAGGGAGTGGGTCTGGTAAGTGCTCAATTAAGATTCCTGAGTGAATAAATGTGAAGTCTTTTTGTCTTTTCCCTGACATCTTTATGCTGCCTAATTTTGCTTTCTAAAAACTTGGGAAAAACTTTTCTCAAACTTGGGAAAAGTCCATATTCATCTATCCTTTTGTTTGTTTGCCTTCTCCCCTATCTGCAGTATAAAACCTACCTGAGAAAGACTTTGCTTTCTTCATTACTATATAACCCTTGTGCCCAGAGGAATGTGTGGAACTGGGCTAATATTCAAATTTTTTGAAGAATGAATTAATAAATGGATAGATGGATAAACAAACACATGAGAACAAGTCATTTGGTAACCATCTTTACCCATCTTGAGTACAACTCATGAGGCTCTAAGACCAAGCTTCACTGAACTGGGCCTCTTTGGGCTGTTTAGGAAAAAGCTAATAAAAGCCAACAGAATAAGGAGGCAGGGGTACATTAGTAGGTGGGGCCTCAGCTCAGCTCACCCAGATACTTACCTTTGGCCCTGCTATACCTTTCAGCTGGCCTGGACCTGGGTAGACAGGGCGTGGGCACTCCTCCTTTCTTTCCAATAGAAAGATGCTTTTTGGGTGGCACCTGTGGCTCAGTGAGTAGGGTGCTGGCCCCATATACCAAGGGTGGTGGGTTCAAACCCGGCCTCAAACTGCAACAAAAAAATAGTTGGGCATGGTGGTGAGCACTTGTAGTCCCAGCTACTCGGGAGGCTAAGAGAATCGCCTAAGCCCAGGAGGTGGAAGTTGCTGTGAGCTGTGACTCTAAGGCATTCTACTGAGAGCGATAAAGTGAGACTCTGTCTCTAAGAAAAAAAAAAAGAAAAGAAAAGAAAGAAAGATGCTTCCTCCAGCAGACAATAGAGAAACTGGGATTTCTTCTCCCAAATTAATAATAGGAGGTTTATTTATCTGTTCTGCCAGGGCCTCTGCTGTTGCACCTGTACCTGTCCTAGGTGTGAGACGGTACAAGAGAAAAGAAAAGCAGATGCCTTTGTTGCTTCACAGTACCCTGGCCTCATCAGAACATTAAAACTATCTGGACTGGAAGAAATTTGCATAGCCCCCTCATTCTCTACCCCCAACCTCCTTTAATTCTGGTGTTTAGAAGCTTTGCCTGGTTTTTAATTACAATCAAAGAAGGATATGTACAATAGTTAAGCAAAATAAAGTAACAATACTTAAAATTACAACTGAGCCCCAAACAATCTACAGTTTATTCTCTGCCTTAAAATAAAATTGCTTTCATCTTTTCCCCCTTACAACAGCCTCCTCCGCCTAGATAATGCATTTCGTTAGATTTATTTGCTCAGCCCCGAAAACTTGACACTAAGGGGATTATTTAGTTTTAGATTTGCTGTAGTCCATAGTAATAGCCAACAGGAAAGGAATGAAGCAGCAATATTAGCAGGGCGATGGGAGGGGAGGGGGCCGTGCAGTCTGCAGCTAAGCAAAACTGCTTGCATAAACACCATTAAGAAGATTTAGACATCGCTTTCCTTATCATCAGCACTCCTGGAAGAAGTAAAAAAAAAAAAAAAAAAGAAAAGAAAAAAGGGAAAAGGGACAGGCCTTGACTTGCTGTGTATGCGTTTCCATTAAAGGCTCAATAGGAAATAAAACCAGCTGAGAGTCCAAATGCAACGATGCTACAGACCTATCCACGCTACCTCATCCATAGTCCAAAAGAGACATTTGTTCCACATGTTACCGGAAGAAGCAGCTGGACAGAGAACAAAACACCCTGCATCGCCCCATTGTGACTGAGCATATGAAACTCAGGCTGCTGCCCGGGTTGGTGCTAGGTTCCCATTTATTACCCCCATTCCTTTTCCACGCTCCCTCCACACACACATCCCAGGATAAAATATTCCTGATTCTTCATGCTCTGAAAAGCACTAATTTTCAGAGTACTGGGAATAAGAACTGATGGGAAACAGAGGGGACCTGCAATGACTAGAAAAAAGGGCTGGTCCTGTGTTTGGCTGCAGGATTAAAAGGGTTATGTGAGAGAAAAAAAGAGGAGAAGTGGCCAAGCAGAAGGGAGTAGTAGGGGAGGATACTGTGGTCAGATCTCCAGAGGGAGGGTGGTAAAACAGCTCAGCAATTGAAAGTGGTTTCAAAGAAGTACTGGAATCAAAGGGGCCATTCCTAGAGGAGTGGTTGTTGGTCTGTGTGTCTAGGGCAATGGAAAAGTTACAATCAGCCAGTGTATGCCTTATAGAGTACTAAAAACAGATAATTTCTCTGCTATGGGAGTCTAAAAAAGAACATTTGGGATTTTAATCAGCTTCATTTTCTAGGTACATCCTTAGTAAGGCATTCCTAAATGGTCAAAGCATATACCTATATCTATACATTATGCAGACGTGAGGGTTATTGATGTGAGGTACTTCTAATAAGTAAAAGGTTTGTAGTTCAGTTTTAAAAATAAGAATTACTAATAATTGGCACAAAATGTTATTAGCAAAACACATAGCAACATAAGGAAATATATTTTTCTGTATCAAACTTTTATACAAAATATTTGCAAATCTGGAGGTCCACTCACTAGACCTTCCATTCCAATGCGAGCATTTTCCTGGACACCAGATACCTCAGGGGACACTGAAGATTGCACCCACACAACCTTTCTGTTTTTGTACAGCAGCAATCCCCAACATTTTTAGCTCCAGGGACCAATTTCATGGAATACAATTTTTCCATGGAGCAGGGTGGGAGTGGGGGAAGGATAGTGATGGCTTTGGGATGATTCAAGCATGTTAGGCTGCCCCTCAGATCATCAGGAGTTAGAGTCTCATGTAGGGTGCATCCTACATCCCTCCCATGCACAGTTTACAGTAGGGTTTGCTCTCCTCTGAGAATCCACCAGCCTGGTTCCTAACAGGCCGTCGACCCTTATCACTCTATGGTCTGGGCATTAGGGACTGTGGTTTTAGAGGATACAGATAGAATGGACCCTGCGTTCCATGGTCAATGAAGGACAGCTTGTCACACTTCTTCCATACAAAAATAGAATCAGCATTCACCACTGACAAATTAGGTGGAAGGAAGGATTCCACAGGCCTCACTCAGTTAGGCAACAGAATAATGATGATTATGATAATAATAACAACATAAATATGCTTATATTTATTGAGTTCTTACGACTTGCCAGACTTTGCAATTGATACCATCATACACTGTCTCCTTTCTTTACAGATGCAGAAGCTAATGCTTGCAGGAGTTAAATAAGTAGACTCAGGAAGTGACAGACTTTTTCTTCTTGTTTCCTAAGCCTGTGCTCCTAACAACCACCTGTACTGCCTCCGCAAGATGAGGGGCTGGTATCTTCAGGGCTGTTCATTCTCACAGCCTTGTAGACTTCCCATAGCAAATTTTTTTCAGTGAACATTGAACTCACTCAGCTCTTACTCTCACTCAACTCAACTCTTACAGGATGGAAGGATGGACTCTTATAAGTGTGGGAGATGGGAGTAAGAAAAAGAGTTGCCTGAACAGGACCATGGTTATGATTTAAGTCCTCAGATCCACCAAGATTTACCACCTCAAGGGTCACCCTTGCTGCCACCTATTCACTAAGAACCAAGAAGGTTCACCTCATTAATTTGGGCATGCAGAATGGGCAGACTCCTGCTTATGCTAGCCTTGGGCAGACCTACGTGTATCAAGTTTCCAAGTCTGATATGAGAAACATGTGGTTAGTCACACACAGCTTCCCGTGATCTTCAACCTCCCTGAACCCCAGTACTGTTGGATTCCCTGGATACTTGGATGCATACCCTGAGCTCACTGATGGCAGGCCCTGTGCTGCTTCAGCTCTGTATCCTCAAGGCCCAGAACTACTGGCATAGAATGAGAGCTCAGGAAATATCTATTGAGTATCACTGTCCACTTCACTGCATCCACCTGTTGCCAGGAATTGTTTTCTGTCCACTGCCACCAAGCAGGACTGATTTAACTGTCCCTAGTAGGCAAGTGCCTCTGCTCTTTTAAAATTGTTTCTAGTATTTATCTATCAGACTTATCAACACATTATAGCATTTAATAACTACCTTGTAAGGAAGTTCTTGCCATTAGCCAACTTCTGTTTCTCCTGTGGAGCACCAAATCCCTTTTCACTGTCTAACCCCTGCAGAGATGGAGAATAATTAATATACGCCATTCCCTATGTAATAATTTTTTTATCTGATTGAAGATTATTTACTGATCTGACAAAGATTCTCTATTGCCCTAGTTGCAGGGTGCTAGTATAATGTAGTGACAGAAAAGTAAGGACTGACACAAACTCTAAACTCCAGTTCTTTCCTGCCATGATTTTAATCAAATGTCACATGAAAAGATGGGCAACTAATGAGGGCCCAGGTCAATACCGCTCAGAAAGTCCCCCACCCATGCAGAGTTGTTTCTGTGCAGCTGCAGCTCATGCTGACATTCTGTAAAGCCCACCTGCCCCCTCCCCTTAAGCCCCAGAGCATGTCCGCTCTGGAAAGGCCCTTGCCTTTGGAAGGTTGCTGTCATTACCTGAGATCCTTGAGTCCAACACAACTATCTTCAATATTTAACAATATCCCAATTTTTTAGTGCTTATGTGAAAATATATACTATATTTTATGCAGACATAAGGGCTATTGGTGTAAAGTGTTTCTAGTAATTATAGTGTTTGTAGTATATTAAAAATAGTTAGTACTAAATTTTATTAGCGAAACACAGCAATACAAGGAAATATATATATTTTTTCTTTATTAAACTTATACATAAAATGTGTGAGGCATTGTTCCAAGTGCTTTACAGATATCATCTCTTTAATTCTCACCACCTCCTATAAAATAGGTTTTATTATCATCCCCATTTATTGAAAAGAAAATGTAAAACAAGTAAACTTTATCCACATTCTTCAGTTTATTATTGGTAAAGCTGGAATCTAAATCACAACAGCTAACTCCAGAGCCTGTTTTTATAGCCCAACAACATAATGCCACCAAGGTTTAGCACAGTGCCTGGCACACAGTAGGCTCCCAATGTATGTTTGCATGAATTTTCACGAGTTAGTGATATATTTTCTAGAGATCTGATTATCCAAGCAGATCTTTCCCACAATTCTCAGCTTTCTTTTCAAGACATTCTGTCAGTCAGATAGCTAAAAGCAAAACTTCCAGAATTCAAGAGTAGCAGTGGTACAAAGAATTAAAGAAGCTCTTACAGTGTTGGGGAAGAGTGATGAATCTGATTTAGAAAAGAGCATAGAATAGTTTTCAAGGAGAAGAACTGAGTGTATTTTATGTATATAATTCACATGGTGAGCAAAAATAAAAAAAAATTAAGCCACAATGATAGCTATGGTAATCTGCAGTGCTGAAAGACAACCTTTTTCTTTAAGATCAAGGATGAGATAGTGATGTATACTCCTATTCACTTCTATTCAGTTTGTGTAATAAAGCAAGAAAAGAAATAAAATACATACCAGTTATAAAGGAAAGAAACAAAACTGTATTCATCCACAGATGATATGATTTTCTAAATAGGAAATCTCAAGAACTCTATAAAAGAAGTTACATATATGAAAAAAGTGAAAACCTAGAATAAATTGTGTTGTTAGGTTATAATGAAGTTGGACAATTAAGTTTGCAAACTCATCCTAGAAAAAGTGCTTTGAAGGGTGGTCTAGGCATTGGCATCTGTGCATAACTTCCCAAGGGGAGTACTTTGAAGATGACTGTGTGATATGCAGCAATGAGGTATCTGGCACTTTTTCTAGGATGAATTTGTAAACTTAACTACTTAACCTCATAAAAGTATTGGTATGAATTCATGACATTTAATTATCTATTTATTGGTATAGGTATAGAAATACACATACTATATGAGATGTGTATGTATAAAATTTATGCAGTTCATATATATAAATAAAATACGTACTTTCCTAGCTCTGTCAGCTAAAGGGTATTTAGAAGCAATGATTCCTTGTAGCAGGGAACATACCAGTGGCCAGATCCTGGTTTTTAAATATCATTCCCAACTAATAAAATCTAGAGTTCCTTAGATACATAGTCATCCCCAGGACTGAGGACAAAGTAAATGTAAGATGATCCTGGAATATCTTTTTTGAATTAGAAAGTAAGAAAATCCCCAAGCAATAATGAAGACATGTCAAAAGAGCATAGGACCTCGATTAAACAGCATCCTAATAGCCAAGTCTTGGATCATTTGTACATCAAAATGAACAGTGATAAGAATGGACTAATATGCTATGGACTATTAATGGATTTAATATTTTTCAATAATAATTCAATACACATTGAGTTTTGGAATTATACATTGAATTAGTAGACTGCCATACTATTGAATAAACTAACAGTCTATGAATCTATAATATTAATTAATGTGTTTATTAATTAATGAAGGAGAAAAAAAGCTCCCCTTATGGTATTTTGACAACTAATAAATGCAGAAGGAATGATGAAATTTAAAAAGAGGCAACCATCATAGTTATAATAGATTCAGGCAAACCATAAGTGTATTTTAAAACTGGCATTGGAAAAATTTGATAAGGAGGTTTGCATAGTCTTAATGTAACTCCCTAGGAATGCTTATTAATAATTCGTTAATTAGTAACTACAATATTCTTATTAATTACCTTACAGATATTGTACAGATCAATTAACTTGTAAAATAGCATCTTAACAGAGTGATAAAAGTTGTCATAGGTAGTGAGACTAATTGGTATCATGTGCTTCCTGACATAAGGTACTAAGAAGAACATAACATCACTTATGAAATCATGAAGAAATATTGGGAAAACTCAAAACCTGGTCTGTGCTCTTCAAAACACCCATTCCATGAAATCAAGGAAAGACTGAGCAACTTTTGCAGATAAAGAGACATGACAACAAGATGCACCAGGTATCCTGAATTGGATCCTGGACTGTTAAAGAACATTAAGCAAATCTGAATGAGATCTGTGGATTAGGTAATATTGGATTAATATTAATTTCTTGATTTTTATGGTTACATTGTGGCCTTTGAGAAAGATTTTGGAAACTATACCTTAAAAATTAAGAACTGGGAGGAGCCAAGATGGCAGTCTGTAGCCAGCTTTCTGCAGACGGTCCTGTCCAGAAGGAGAGTTGAAGGACAGAAATTTAGTGAGAAAGCCAACGGTTTGGAGCTGAGCCAAGAGACAAGGTTGAGGAATGCACATCAACCCTGCTGGAGCGACCTGCGACCCCAAGGATACAAATAAAAGGTACAGAGCACATCACCAAGCAGACGGGAGTCCCCTTCCCCAAGAGAACAGCTC
>CAUYON010081246.1:0-12406 GCA_963573935.1 Arctocebus calabarensis
TTTCCCTGCACTTTCTTCTAGTATTTTTATAGTTTCATGTCTTAAGTTTAAATCTTTAATCCAGTGAGAGTCTATCTTAGTTAATGGTGAAAGGTGTGGGTCCAGTTTCAGTCTTCTACATGTCGCCAGCCAGTTCACCCAGTACCATTTGCTAAATAGGGCATCTTTTCCCCACTGAATGTTTTTAATTGGCTTGTCAAAGATCAAATAACAGTAAGTAGCTGGGTTCATCTCTTGGTTCTTTATTCTGTTCCATACATCTTCCTGTCTGTTTTTGTGCCAGTACCATGCTGTTTTGATCACCATCGATTTGTAGTATAGTCTGAGGTCTGGTAGCGTAATTCCTCCTGCTTTGTTTTTATTTCTAAGTAATGTCTTGGCTATTTGAGGTTTTTTCTGATTCCATATAAAACAATATATTATTTCTTTAAGATCTTTAAAGTATGACAATGGAGCTTTAATAGGGACTGCATTAAAATTGTATATTGCTATGGGTAGTATGGACATTTTAACAATGTTGATTCTTCCCAGCTATGAGCATGGTATGTTTTTCCATTTGTTAACATTTCTTAGAGTTTCATAGTTTTCTTTATAGAGATCTTTCATGTCCTTTGTTAGGTAAACTCCCAAATATTTCATCTTCTTTGGCACTACTGTGAATGGAATAGAGTCCTTGATTGTTTTTTCAGCTTGGCTATTGTTGGTATATATAAAGGCTACAGATTTATGAGTGTTGATTGTGTAACCTGAGACACTGCTGTATTCCTTGATCACTTCTAAGAGTTTTGTAGTAGAATCCCTGCTGTTTTCCAGGTATACAATTGTATCATCTGTGAAGAGTGAAAGTTTGATCTTTTCTGACCGTATATGGATACCCTTGATTGCCTTTTCTTCCCTAATTGCAATGGCTAAAACTTCCATTACAGTGTTAAAGAGGAAAACCTTTTTAAAATAGATCGGTTACTTATAATTTTGCAACTAAAAATCCTCATTTTTTTGTTTGTTTTGGAGACAGAGTGTTCACTCTATTGCCCTGGGTAGAGTGCAGTTGGCATCATCATAGCTCACTGCAACCTCAAACTCCTGGGCTCAACCAGTCTTCGTGCCTCAGCCTCCCAAGGTATTACAGGCATGCACCACCATACCTGGCTAATTTTTCCATTTTTTAGTATAGATGAGGTCTTGCTCTTGCTCAGGCTGGTCTTGAACTCCTGAGCTCAAGCATTCCTCCTGTCTCAGTCTCTAGAGTGCCAGGATCATAGGCGTGAGCTACTGTGCCTTGCCACAAATCCTCTTCATAATGAACTATCCAGTGAAAATTACGAATAAGAACTGGCATAGATCTATAAAGACAGATGTAGGAGTGGCAAATGAAATCTTATTTCATGGACTGAAAAAAATCCTTTCTATGAAGATAATAGTTTGGTGATCCTTTTCTTTATTTTCAAAACAGGATTACCGATAATGTATTTTTTAAAAATATTCTTTGTGAACTGGTATTTCATTCATAAGCCAAACTCAGATGTCTACCCACTTCCTTACTGTGTGTCAAAGAGGTCCCCCATCTCACCCTCATGTCTTGAACTTCACTTTTCTAACCTGGCATTGTACCTTTTGGTCAAAATCATCAAATTGGGAGGTGGGGGAGTACATTGATAACAGAGGAAATTTTATTTTAAAAGTCATCCCTAGCTTGGTGCCCATAGCACAGTAGTTATGGCGCCAGCCACGTACACCAAGGCTGATGAGTTCAAACCCAGCCTGGGCCAGCTAAACAGCAGTGACAACTGCAACAACAAAAGAAAATATCTGGGCGTTGTGGCAGGCTCCCGTAGTCTCAGCTACTTGGGAGGCTGAGGCGAGAATCGCTTAAGCCCAAGTCAGAGGTTGCTGTGAGCTGTGATATCACGGCATTCTACTGAGGGTGACATAGTGAGACTCTGTCTCAAAAAAAAAAAAAAGTCCTTCCTAGTGAAAGGATAATAGACACTTTAGAGTTGTGAATGTTTGGCAGGTACCCATAGCTGAAGGGAGTGAGGAAGAGTGTTTTGACACCAACTGTGTGGTAGAAATGGAACAACTTCCTTGTTCAGCATCTGCCAATGAATTGGTCATATCTAGAAACGCCAGTCCAAAAGGTAGCACACAACTTATGGAGGGGCAGGAAGCTTTGGGATAAAGCACAGGAGAAAAAATCCCATGCAGGGAGGTCTGGGCAGAGACTGTTTGGCATTCAGTTGGAAACATCGCCTTTCCATTGCACAAGGACTTCCACTGGTATTTGAAGCTACTTATTAGTGTGCCCAGTGAGCCATGCTTTCCTGAGGTAGCTCAGTGTTTTTAAAATAAAGTCTGAAAGCTTGATCTGCTTAGTTCCACTAAACTGCTGTTCATGTTTTTCTGAAGACACTTTAGCAGAGCCTGTCCTCATTTTGTGAATGCTAAACTATAAACAGTATTCTCAAAGCAAATACATATTTTTAGAATTCTGTATTTGATACTTGAAAAGTTGGAGTGGGAAGAAGAGACTTGATACTTATTTGTGACTCATTGGAAGGAGAAACCCCTCCTCTTGTTTAAATAAAAAGAACCACATATTTTCTAGATGTGTTTTTCTTTTTTTTATATTTTACCTTCCTAGCCAAATATATGGACCTGTTTATATTATGGAAGTAGGTGTTAACTTTATTTTCTCTAACCATAGAAAATAATATTTATGTCAGAATTCCTAGATCTCTAGTTTTGGGTTTTGTCTCCTTCAAGTTTCTATCCTGGTGTTTTTTCAACCTTTTTTTAATCTCGTGGTACATTTGAACCTACAGTTAAATATCTGGGGTACACTTAAATTGTGTTGTTCAAAAAAAGAGTTAAAAGATGGGCGGTGCTTGTGTCTCAAAGGAGAAGGGTACTGACCCATACCGGAGATGGCAGGTTGAAACCCAGCCTGGCAAAAAAAGAAAAAAAAAAAAAAAAGAGAGAGTTAAAAGAAAAATAATATACTTATCATGCTTTGATCTTCTAAGATAATTAACGATCTTTAAAAATTTTCGTGGAACACTTAAGATCCTCTCACAGCACACCAATGTGCCATGGCACACTGGTTAAAAATCAGTGCACTATACCTTTATTTTCAAAAAGTGTGCTTTTCCTAGTTTCCTAGAAAACTACTTATACCCCCAAGCCCCACTTCCTTTTGCAGACTTAGAGGGTCAGCTCTCTTTTACATTTGTTTTTTGTTTGTTTGTTTTTGAGACAGAGTCTCACTTTGTCACCCTTGGTAGAGTGCTGTGGTGTCACAGCTCACAGCAACCTCCAACTCTTGGGCTCAAATGATTCTCATGCCTCAGGCTCCCAGGTGCCCGCCACAACAGCGGGTACTATAGGCGCCCGCCACAGCAGAGTCTTGCTATTTTTAGAGACAGAGTCTTGCTCTTGCTCAGGCTGGACTCAACCCATGAGCTCAGGCAATCCACTTGCCTTGGCCTTCCGTAGTGTTGAGATTACAGGCTTGAACCTCCTTGCCCAGCCTTTTTGCATTTGTTTTGGACTAAGATGACATTACACTTTCACAGCTTAGGAACCAGATACCTTAATGTGATATGAATTTAGTATATTCACGTGTGGCTTTCAAAATATGGATCGGGTAATGTCATCTGTAACCTGACTCCTAAATAATCAAAACACAGTATAGGTCTATAAGATGGTTATTAACTTGGTCATTCATAATTTTTGTAATTTTTTGGGGGGAGACAGAGTCTCACTCTGGCACTTTGCCATGTCCTCATAGCTCACGGAACCTCAAGCTCTTAGGTTCGAGTGATCCTCTGGCCTCAGTTTTTCTATTTTTGGTAGAGATGGGATCTCGCTCTTGCTCAGGTTGGTCTCAAACTCGTGAGCTTAAGTTAAGCAATCCATATACCTCACCCTTCCATATTCATTATTTTTGTTATAAAAGAGATTGGCTGATACTACGTATTTCTTTATTGTCTTCTCATACTAATACATGAAAAATAAAAACATTTTAATTAAGTTTGCATTTTGAAATGACATATACAAAGAACGTTAAACTATTATATCTCGTAACAAATATTATAATAAAGTTATCTCATGTAATGTTTTTCTCTTTTTACTATATTTTCAAAGCATACAACTTTTAAATTTTTTTAATGTAAAAACTTAATTTACTTTTTGAAAAAGTGCACACCTGTGAAATTTTTTCAGAGCATAAAAGGGTATACAGTTAATATATCCTCATCCCTGGCCACACAGTTTGCTACCCCATATGTATGCTTATTTGGGTTTTCATATTTACACATTATTTTGTATATTTTTCTTTATACTCAGAATGTCCTGGAGATCATTTCATTATCAGTATAAATGAAGTTGGAATTGACTCATTCTTTTATTATGATAGAATAGTTTTATGTTATACTACAATTTATTGAACCAGTTCTCTGTTTTTGGATATGTAGGTTTTCTTCCCCAGGCTTTTACTAAAGCAGCTTTATAGTTAATATCTCTATACATAGGGCACTTCATACATGCAAGAATGTATCTGTAAAATGAACTCGTAGACATAGAATTGGTGGGTCAGCAAGTATGTGCAGTTTAAATTTTGATATTGCCAAATTGCTGGCTATTGAAGCTGCACAATTTATTCTCCCACTAGCTGCGTTTGAGAGTTCATTCTCTTGATGGCACAGAACAAACTTTTTAATCCTTGCCGATCTAATAAATAGATTTTTTAAGTGGTACCTTCTTTTGCTTTATTTTTTGTATATCCTGAGGTTGAACAGTTTTTCATACACTTAGTGGTTCAGATTTCTTTTCTGTGAATTGTGTGTTTATGTTCTTTGTCTATTTTTCTGTTAAGCTTTGGATCTTTTTTATTAGTGGGGACCCTTCCATATTAAGGAAATGGGTTCATTTTCTGTACCGTGTTGTAAATATTTTCTCCAGGTGTTTGTCATTTGGTCATTTATGGCATGTACTGAATGGAGTGCAGAGTGTTTTTATTTTTATGTACTCAAATATATTAGTCTTTACTTTGATGGCTTCTGTATCTTATTTTGGATTCAAAGGCTATCCCTTCTTTGAAATTAAAGAGAAAAATTCATATTTTGTTTGAATATTTTTTTTTATTTTGCTTTTTATGTTTAAGTGGGCTTATCTTTATTGGTAAAAAACATCTCAAATGTTAATGTCCAAAACACCATTTTGGTTTTCTTATAAGGCTTTTGTTGTTTAATTGTCAGGATGGCCCATATGGCACAGACTGTAGATCTAGACACAGGATCAAATCATAGCTTTTCTACCTGACTGCAGTGTGAGATAGACTAATGTATCTATATCTCTGTTTTCTCATTTGTAAAGTGAGGATAATAACACCTGCCTCCAGAGTAGTTATGAAAATCAGAAGAGAATGTATGTATTAAATTATATTCTTATAACAGAGTATCATAATTAATAAAACAGCATGCATTAGTTCTCTTCTTTCTTCCTTCCTTTGACCTTTGTCACAGTGATGGGAAAAAAATTTACAGAATAGAATCAGTTGATGATTAAAATCATTTTCCAAGTTATCTCATAAAATCTGTGCTTTAGCAACACTTTTATATTAACAAA
Organism: Arctocebus calabarensis; assembly: GCA_963573935.1. NCBI lineage: Eukaryota > Metazoa > Chordata > Mammalia > Primates > Lorisidae > Arctocebus > Arctocebus calabarensis. The sequence goes on from CAUYON010081246.1 coordinate 5,626, forward strand.
CAAGTCTCTGACGTAACTGTCCATTGCATTATTTATAATTGTAACATTTTCTTTCCAAAGAGGAAACAGCTGCTGGTTTATATGTTAAAGCAAAAAATTTACTCAGTGGCTTGTGAATAAATTTTCTTTTAAATTATTTCTCCATAAAGAGAAGTTTAGAAAATACCTCTTCTTATTTTGCCCCTTTCCCCATTACACCATCTGATATTGTCCAGATTGCTATGGATCGTCTCACCAAATGAGTTTTGTATCTCTAAGTTAATTTTCTGCCAGAATCACTTCAGGCTGATGACTATGGTGTTTGTGTATCCATTAAGCACACTGCCAGGATATGTCCACTACTTTCTACCTCTCCCATTAAACAGCTGTCAGCCAGTTTACAGAGCTACTCCCTGGCTCTGCATTAATTGTAGGGAGCCATGGGATGCCATGTAAAATGATGTCTGAAGGAGTTACGTAGAGCTGGCTTAGATATCTATCACAGGGTACACATAAATTCTGCCATCAGTTGGGTCAAATTTATTAATGTTTTATACATGTGTAAATAGAAAAGATATAAAAGGAAGTTAATTTTTAAAATTCTGTCACTTGGTTAACCTTTCCTTTTCTTCATTAAACAACCTCCAACTAGTAAAATTCAACAATTCAGAACAAGCACATATCAGAGGAATCTTGGGTAATAAAGCTCTCATTAAAGTTGTATATGGCACCCTGCTGAGCCATACAATTGGTTTTTGAAATGAAAATCTGTTAGAGTAAACATTATCCTAGCTGCTGTGATAAATAATGTGGAGAAGATTAATGATTTGTCTGTGAAAGCCAGTGAGCATTAAGTCTGCTAACCGTGCCCTTTTTAAAAGGTGGAGGTGAGAAAGGTAGCAGGGAAGAAGAAAGGACTTTGCTACTCACAGCTACATGCTTGTTTTCTTTATGTGAATTAGTGATTTCCTTTGGTAAAACCAAAGAAGCTTTAAATTTCAACAATATCCCTACAAATTTTCATTGACTAGCAATAGTAAGGTGGAACCTGAGAAGAGGAGGGATTAGGAAAAAAAAAACAAAAAAATTCTTCATGTAACGTTAATAGCCCTCTCTTATTCACACTGTAGTTTTCTTTTTCTCTTTTGCTGAATAAATTGTGGTTTTCTAATTTCTTCTCTGGGGCAGGTGTCTGACAATACATGGGTAGAAAATTAGTGATGGTAGAGTTAATACCTTTCCTCTTACACATTGCATGCATCATTGGAAGTAAAATTGAGCAGGGGTACTTTTAGAAGCTTCGATTTAAGGGACTGCCCGAGATCGTCCCTCCTTTCTCCATCAACCACAAATCCCTTTGTTTCCTGAGACTTTCTGTGTGAGGCTAGGAGAATGGTTCCAGCACCATTGTGTTAAATAGTGCCCTGACAGAGAAAAGGCTTAGATTAGGATTTAAGGAACTATCAGTACTTACATATAGGTTTATATATCATAGCAGACTTACACTGATATCAGCACCAACCTATTCTGTGATTTGGAAATCAAATCCAGTATCAGAACCAAAGTTAGATTTTTTTTTTTTTTTGTAGAGTCTCACTTTATCGCCCTCGGTAAAGTGCCGTGGCGTCACACAGCTCACAGCAACCTCCCAACTCCTGGGCTTAGGTGATTCTCTTGCCTCAGCCTCCTGAGTAGCTGGGACTACAGGCATCCGCCATAATGCCTGGCTACCAAAGTTAGATTTTTAAAAAAAATTTTTCCAGTATTTCGTTAGGCATTTTTTTAAAACATACAGTACAGTTGAAAGAATTATACAGTGATCACCTATGCATCCAGCACATACATTTTTATAATTTTTTTCTTCTTCACATGTAGGGAATTTGTTCATAGGGAGGCCACAAGTTTTATGCCCCTTATCACAATGACCCCAGATTCCTGTTGGGTGTATTATAAACAGAGGAGCCATTTTTCAGGCCCCTTGCTCTGAGCACATCCCTCCAAGGGTAGATTTGTTTTTTGTTTTTTGTTTTTTTTTTTGAGACAGAGCCTCAAGCTGTCATCCTGGAGAGAGTGCTGTGGCATCACAGCTCACAGCAACCTCCCATTCCTGGGCTCAAGCGAATCTCCTGCCTCTGCCTCCCAAGTAGCTGAGACTACAAGTGCCCACCACAATGCCTGGCCATTTTTTGGTTGCAGCTGTCATTGTTATTTGGCAGGCCTGGGCTGGATTTGAACCCGCCAGCTCAGGTGTACGTGGCTGGCGCCTTAGCCCATTGAGCCACAGGCACCGAGCCCTATTGTATGTTGTTTTTTTTTTGAGACAGAGCCTCAAGCTGTCACCCTGGATAGAGTGCTGTGACATCACAGCTCACAGCAACCTCCAATTCCTGGGCTCAACCGAGTCTCTTGCCTCCACCTCCCAAGTAGCTGGGACTACAGGTGCCCGCCACAACTCCCAGCCATTTTTTGGTTGCAGCCGTCATTGTTGTTTGGTGGGCCTGGGCTGGATTCGAACCCGCCAGCTCAGGTGTACGTGGCTGGCGCCTTAGCCCGTTGAGCCACAGGCGCCGAGCCCCTATTGTATGTTTTTTAAATGAAGTGTCTTATAAACTCTTGCTTTTCAAAGTGTGTTCCTTGTTACCTTGGAGCACATTTGAAATGCAGAATCTTAGGCTTTTCCTTAGACATGCCAAATACAGAGTTAAAATCTATATTTGAACAAGACCCCCAGATTACTTGAATGCACATTAAAGTTGAGAAGTTTTGCTGTAACCGTAGCCTGCTTTTCTAAAATTAAGATCTATTATACTTTTCCTGTTGTCCCAAGTATATAGGACGCTTTAAAAAAGAAAAAAAGAAAATCCCTTTTATTTTACCAATAGGAAGCTTGATCATGATTTTAATTTCATTGCAATGGCACACTGTTTGGTGTTTTTTCTGTTGCTTCCTGGAAATGGCTATTTATAAATGCAGTTATTTCTACTTAATCTCTTCAACAGAAATAAGTCATCTCTTTGCTGGTCTTTTGATACGTAGTAACAACACCTACCATTTATTAAAAGTTTACTATGTTCCAGGCACTATCCAAAGTTTATAAAGTTCTCTAATTTGATTCTTAAAACACCCTTTTCCTCCTCCTCCCCCTGCCTCCCTTTATTTTTTCAAATGAGGGAGTAGGCTCAGAGAACACTAATGCGACTTGCACAGGATATATTCAGACTTGAATATGAGTTCAAACCTTCAGCCAATATGCTTTTCTGTTTTTTTGCTTTTTTGTCAGAATTTATCTAAGGGTAACATATATGATTTTTACTAATTTGTAATATATACTTGGTTTAGGATTGTGAATCTTATGGGGCACAGCACAACTTGATTTTGGGGGAAGGGAAGGGCAATATCTTGCTTTTTTGCCTGAACATGAAGGCAGTAGCATGATTATGGCTCACTGCAACTTCAAACTCCTGGACTCAAGAGATCCTCCTGCCTCTGCCTTCAGAGTAGCTGGAACTATAAGGGCACATCACCACACCCGACTAATTTTTCTAATTTTGATAGAGATGTGGCCTTACTGTGCTGTTCAGGCTCACCTTGGACTCTTGACTTCAAGAGATCCATCTTCCTACCTTGGCCTCCCAAAGTACTAGGATCACTGGCTGGCTTGATTTTAACAGCTTCAGACCGGAATTAGGATTCTAGTACAGTTTTGCCAGTAACTGTCTTGATGGTTCTTACTTTTGTTGGTTGTGCTTTTTTCTTAGAAACTTGGGGTATTGCTGACCTTTACTAAGACATTTTAATAACATAGCTGGCAAAGTGGCTCACACCTATAATCCTAGCACTTTGAGAGGCCAAGCTAGGAGGATTGCTTGAGGCTAGGAGTTTGAGACCAGCCTGAGCAAGAGCAAGACCTAGACTCCACAAAGAAAAAAACAAATAGAAAAATAAGCCAGGCATAGTAGGGTGGCCCAGAGTCTTAGCTTCTTGGGAGGCTGAGGCATAAGGATTACCTGAGCCCAGGAGTTCAAGACTATATTACACTAATGTCTTGCCTGTGAATAGCCACTGCATGGCTAGCTTAGGCAACATGGTGAATACCTGTCTCTGAAAAAAAATTTTTTTAAGCAGTTAATAACCTTGGCCAACTGTATAAATCACTGGGTTTAGTATTTTTCTGCAAGGTAGAATACTGATTCAGCCTAGCATTTCCACTGCTAGGCATTGAAAATAGGTACATGAACAAGTATACATATACCTACATGTTCACAGCAGCATTATACACAATAGCCAAAAGGTGGCAGCAGCCTATATATCTGTCATTGGATGAATGATTAAACAACTTAAGGTATGTCCATGCAATGGAAAATTATATTCACAAAAAGAAATTAAGTGCCGTTACATTCTACACTGTGAATGAACCTCAGAAACATTAATGCTAAGTGAAGGAAACCAGATAGGGGTGGTCACTTACTTAATGATTCGGCTTGAATGAAATACACAGGATTGGTAAATCTTAGAGACTGACTCAGATTAGGGGTTACCAGAGACAGTGGGGAGGAGGAACAGGAAGCAGTTGCTTAATAGGTATTAGGTTGGGTTTCCTTTTGGTGGGCTAAAAATTTTTTGGTACCAGAAAGGGTAAGTGGTCACACAATATTTTAAGTGCACTAAAAGCCATTGAGTTGTTCACTTTAAAATAGTTAATTTTATGTGATATGAATTTCGCCTTAATGAAAGTTATATGGATTTTCATTACTTTTTCTTTGGTTGACTCCTTTAGTGTATTTGGTGCACATTCACATGTCACATGATCATTCTGAGTGGTAACTCTTCTCAGATTTCACATATTTACTAGATTTTAGTATTGGACTCATTTATTATATTCTTTTAGTAAAGTTTCCATCTTCTAACTGAAGGTTTAGTAGAGTTACTATGAAAATGGCAGCATTAAAAAGCCATTTTTCTCTGCAGGAATTCACAAGTCACATATTTCATAAGGGGACGTTACTAAGGAGAGACGGAGTTATTTTTTTGTTCATATCAATACATTTCTCGTAATTCCTTATGGTGTTTTCACCTCTGAGGAGTGTTGGCAAAATATCCAAGTTAAGGAAGAAAAGTGGTATGATATGTATATCCAGTGAGGAAGAGAATTTCTCTAAATGCTTTTATTTTTTTGAAACTTGAGTTAACATTGGGTCAAGTTACTATAAAACATGTATGAAAATAATGGCATCTTATGAATTTTCTTTTTTGTCTATTGTGTTCTTATGACATCCTTAATTATGCTGAATTTGTGATATTTATGGCTATAAATCAGTAGCTTTTAAACAGCAGATTAATCTGACAGATAATTGCTTATTCATCTTTTAGCCAATCTTATCTATATAGGGAATATTATTCAGCCATAAAAGGAATAAAGTACTGAAACATTCTATAACATGGATGAACTTTGAAAATATTATGCTACATGTAATAAACCAGCACAAAAGACCATATAGTGTATGAGTTCGTTTATGTGAAATGTTCAGAAAAGACAAATTTATAGGGCCAGAAAGTAGAATGCTGTTTGCTTAGGGTTTAGGGGGAGTTGGAGGAGAATGAGGAGATCACTGCTAAATAGGTACATGATTTCTTTTTGAGGTGGTGAAAATGTTCTAAGATTGTGGCGATGGTTGCATAACTCTGTGAATACAAAAAGCCCTTGAAATTATTATGCTCTGAATTATATTTTTTAGATGGGTGAACTTTATAGTATGTGAATGTTACCTCAATAAATTATTACCAAAATAAATTATTACTTTATAGTATATGAATATTACCTCAATAAATTATTATCAAAATAATTTATTACTTAAAAATTATTCATTTTTTATTGTTTGGGATTCATTGAGGGTATGAAGAATTAGGTTACACTGATTGCAGTTGTTAGGTAAAGTCCCTCTTGTAATTGTGTCCTGCCCCCAGAGGTGTGCCATACACCGTTACCCCCTTCCCCCTCTTTCATTCCCCTACCTGCTCCCCTTGTATTAATTAGATCATGTATTGCCTTCATATTAGAATTAGAAAAAAATTATTGAGAAATCATTTTCCAGATCCATTTTAAAACCCAGTTCTTCAAAGAAATGTATTAATCTTTGTTAGATAATTGCAAAACTTCATCTCCCTTTCCCAATTATCCACTGAAAAGCTCAAACTTATGGCCCGCCCCCTACGGCTCTTTGTGCCAGAGCTGTAACACCTTATTGGTTGTTCTACCATCCCATACCTCCCCTAACCGAACCTACATAAGGTGGCCCTTGTCTTTTGTTCTCTCTCTTCTCTTCTTTTCTCTTCCCCTTCTCTCCCCCCGTGTATCTCTGTCTCTCCCCCCCTTCTCTTCTCTCCTCCCCCCCCCCCCCCGTTTCTCTCTCTCTCTCCCTCCTCCTTAATGCTGCTCTGCAGCTTCCCCCGCCAAAAAAGACCTTTTGTACAAGCCTGGGTGTTCTGTGAGGTTTATGCCGGTCGAGTGCCCCCCTTTCAATCTTTCCATTCCCTAAATACTTATGTATCTCATTTATACTGGGTCACTGTATACTTGAAACATCATTTTTATGGTCTTTTTTTTTTTTTTTCCTTTCTGGAAACCCAAGTCACTCTGTTGCCTCAAGCGAGGTCAGTGTGGCTCACAACAACTTCAGACTACTGGGTTCAAGTGATCATCTCTCTTCAGCCTGCCCAGTAGTTGGGATTACAGGTATCTGGTAGACACCCGGCTAATTTTTCTAATTTTAGCAGAGAACTGATCTTGCTCTTGCTCTTGCTC
>CAUYON010081247.1:0-17383 GCA_963573935.1 Arctocebus calabarensis
CCTCCTCAGCCTGTTTAGAAGGCACTTTAAATCGCAAACTTGGGCTAAGCAGAAGCTTTCCCAGGAAAGCGCTTGTGGCTGGGATCACTCCTTAAGTGGCTATTCATTTACCCAGTGTGCCGAAACTGGGCTCACCCAATGTCCTGAGGGCTAAGGCTGCAAGGCGTCTCAGTCCCCGCCTCTCAGTCCCCGCCTTTAGGCTGCTCAGTCACTAGATTACTCGCTTCCACCCGACGCTTGTTCTGCGACCCTGAAGGTGGAGCTTGCTGGGGCAGTTCTCCTATGATGGCTCCACACAGCCCACAACCAAACACTGGTAGCTCCGTCTGGCTCGGTGGCTCAGTCCAAAGCCCCAGACAACACTCAAAGACCCCCACACTCTTGGCCCAGTTCTCCCAAGGCAGTTCAACTGATTACCAAGTTCAAAAGAAACCCAAACAGCTCACAGATAAGGCCTTTCCAGTTTGCAATCTCACTGCTGCTGTAGCCACAGCTACCGGCAGGATTAGACCGAATGAGCACATGCAAGCACTTGCCAGATCTCCACTGCTTTTGCCTTCCTCAGGGGGTCCAGAAGTCTCATGCTGTCTCCCTGTGTCCCCAAGGGGATGTTTCTGGGCAGATCTCACCAGCCAGAGATTCCTGAATTCTTCTCTCCCCAGTCTCACTGTGGCCAGTTGCAAGGAAGCTGTTACTTGGCCGCCATCTTGGCTCCTCCTCCTCAAATACCATTTTAGACTACCATAACCTAAATGTGTGTGAAATCAGTTGACTCTCACAAAGAAAAAGCTGAAGTCTTGTATCAGCTTCCATACACAGTGGTTATGGCACCAGCCACTTACACTGAGGGTGGTGGGTTTGAACCCAGCACAGGTCAGCTAAAAAACAATGACAACTGCAACACAAAATAGCTGGTCATTTTGCTGTTCATCTGTAGTCCCAGCTCCTTGGGAGGCTGAGGCAAGAGAACCCCTTAAACCTAAGAGTTGGAGGTTGCTGTGAGCTGTGATGCCATGGCACCCTACCAAGGGCGACATAGTGAGACTCTGTCTCAAAAAGAAAAAATGACAAACTGAAATCAGTGAACTGTCCCTGTGCACAGTACTTCATGTGCCCTGGGAAACCCACTTTATGTTTATGGAAAGATTCACAGTAAGGGAGAAGGGATTCTTTTCTTGTTTCTGTGACATCACATGCTCCTAACTCATTTTCTCTTAAGAAGTTCTTTTCCAACTTCTTGTTTATTCTCTTCCACTTGGCAATTAAACATGGGGATTCATAGGGCTCACTGCTACATTTTCATCTTACTGTATTGCTCTCTATATAGACAATTTTGTGCACAAAGTTATCACCACATATATGCCAATGATTTATAAATTCATAGAGCTCTGACCTGTATTTGTGCAAGAAACCACAATTGTCTTGATGCTGAAACATCAATCTCATGAGTTGTCTTCAAAAACTTGGTTCTTTTCTGATGATCTTGGTTTAGAAAAATGGTTACACCCTTCATCCTGTCCTAAAGGGTGGAGAAAGGGCCTCATCACCAATTCCTCCATATCCAATAAACAAACCACCAACTTCTATGGTCTTTGCCTTCTTTCCAAGCAAAAGTGTTTCTAAATAAAAGCACAGGATGCAAGGATATGTCACCTGGGAATAAATCCCAGGAAGCGATGGAGGAAGGAGGAAAAAATAATACAGAGAAGGAGAACAGATGAGAGTGGAAGTATTTCTCTGAAGATGATAGACAAATGGCCAAGAAACACATGAAAAATGGTCATCATCCCTAATTATCAGAGAAATGCAAATCAAAACCACTCTGAGATACCACCTCACTTCCGTGAGAGTAGCCCATAGCACAAAATCCCAGATTTACAGATGCCGATGGATATGGAGAGAAGGGGACACTTTTCCACTGCTACTGGAACTGTGAAATAATACAGCCTCTGTGGAAAGAAGTATGAAGAATCTCAAAGAAACTAAATTAGTGGACCTTCAATTTGATCCCGTAATCCCATTACTAGGCATCTACCCAGAAGAAAAAGCAATCATTTTATCATTTAGGACATTTGCCCCAAAATGTTTATTGCAGCTCAATTCACAATCACCAAGATATGGAAGCAACCCACATGCACATCAACCCATGAATGGATTAACAGACTGTGGTCTATGTACACCGTGGTTACTATTCAGCCATAAGAAAAGCTGGAGACTTTACAACTTTTGTATTAATCTGATGGAGCTGGAGCACATTCTTCTTAGTAAAGTATCACAAGGATAGGGGAAAAAGTATCTAATGTACTCAATACTAATATGAAACCAACATATACACAACTAAGAGAAACACAAGTATAGTCTGGTGAAGGGGAACAGGAAGAGAAGGGAGGGTGACTGGCGGGATCTCACCTGATATGCACAGTGTGAGGGTGCTCACACGCCCCTGGTGGGCGGGATCCCACCTGATGTGCACAGTGTGAGGGTGGTCAGCACGCCCCCTGGTGGGCTGGATCTCACCTGATGTGCACTGTGTGAGGGTCTTCAGCACATCCCCTGTGTGAAGGGCTCACCTACAACTTGAACTTACTTCAGAAATAAATACAAAGTAACCCAAACATGGGTACCCTTGTATTTATCTGAAATTGAATTAAATAAATAAATAAATAAATAAATAAATAAATAAATAAATAAATAAATAAATAAATAAAGGAGGAATAACAAGGAAAAAAAGGAGAAGTGTTCTCAGGTAGGTTAATGATGCAAGCAACTTCTACAGAGGAATCTCTTGGAGACTACATACACCTCCAAACTGTGCCTCCTTCCTCTGGGAGAAAGAATACGTGTATTTATCCCACAGCCTCCTTCAATTTGTAACTGGGTGACGATTGCTCTGGGGATGTGGACTGAGGCCTCCCTACTCATTGTGCAAAGAGACAGAGCATAATCTAACAGTGAGGGGACATTGTGAAGCAACAACACACAAGGTGCTCTTGGTGTGTTTGCAGATAGGTTCAGTTGTCCTCCAGAGCAAACTCAGTGCACTCAGGCAGGACATTGAAAGCACTTGTTGCATCTGAATTACACCATGAAAATTTTCTGCTTCCATATCTCCACCCCATCCATGCTCCTTCTCTCTCTTACTTGGACACTCAGCTTTCTTACCTGTATCCTCACATTTATTGCAACCTGATAGTTCTCAAAACATAGCTGTGAGCCTGACACCTTGGCTCACATCTATAATCCCAGCTCTCTGAGGCAGGTGTATTGCCTGAGCTCAGGAATTGGAGACCAGCCTGAGCAAGAGTGACATTCTGTCTCTACTAGAAATAGAGAAACTAGCCAGGCATAGTGGTGGGGTCTGTAGTCTCAGCTCCTCTGGCGGCTGAGGCAGTAGACTTGCTTGAGCCCAGGAGTTTGAGGTTGCTGTGAGCTGTGATTCCACTGCACTCTATTGAGGGTGACAGAGTGAGACTCTGTCTGAAAACAAACAAAAACAACAACAACAAAAAAATAACAATGACAAAATCCTCACATAGCTGTGATTAAAATCATACCACATCCACTAAGTATCCTTTGGTGGACTTACCTCACTCCTAGAACTAAGAGCAAAAATGAAATAAGTAGAAAGCTCTTCTCAGTCTGGCCCTGCCATTCCAGCCTCACTGTGTTACACTCTTCCTTGTGGTTTTTATGTTGTAGTCAGAACGATCTTTTTAAAAATAATGCCTCACATATATCATCTCGCCACACACTCTCAACTACAACATAGAACATTTTTTGCCATACTTCCCCTGCCAAATTCCTTTCACAAGGCACACCCTGTTTGCTTAGCTCTTTCCTTTTCATGATTTGAAAGACAGCATGTCTCAATATTTCCCCATGTTTTTGGTGCTGCTGGTTTTCTGGTAGACATTGAGATAGAGCTTAGGGAGGACTGGTGACTGGGCATTACTGTTAATGCTGTGCTGTCAACACAATGGCCCTTTCTCAGGAGTTCCCATATCTTCATGATCATCTTCTTCATTGCACAACAAGACACTATAATTACACAATTACTTATGTGAGTATTACATCAGTTAAATATGTTTGATTATTGGTTCTGCTATTTACTAACAGCAAACTTGGTTATGTTATAGATAGGTCTCTCTTACCCTTAGTGTGTATCTGAAAATCGGGAATAATAATTGTGTGTACTTTGTTGGATTGCTGTGAGAATTAATTTGTTTTATATAATTTGCTTATGACACTGTGTGTTATACACATGACAATAAAGATTGGCTACTTGCCAGGTGTAATGGCTCATGCCTTTAATCCCAGCATTCTGGAAGGCCAAGGCAGGTGAGTTGCTTGAGCTCAGGAGTTCAACACCAGCCTCACCAAGAGCAAGACCCCATCTTTACTCAAAATAGAAAAACTAGCCAGGAGTGTGGTGGGCACCTGTAGTCTCAGGTACTTGGGAGGCTGAGGGGGGAGGATGACTTAAACCCAGAAGTTTGAGGTTGCTGTGGACTAGACTAGGCCAGGGCACTCTAGCCAGGGTGACAGATAGACTCTGTCTCCATAAAAGAAAAGAAAACAGAAAAAAAGGAAAAGAAAAAGAAAATCACTGGTAATTGCATACTGGTGTGATATCACCTGAAAAAACTTTGCTGCAAGAAAACAAAAAACAAACAACAGATTTAATTGCTCTCTGCAACAAGCATATTAGAGCCTAGAAATATTTCAATTGTTCAAATTGTATAGAAAAGTACGAATATAATTAAGACCTGAAAGCAAACTGAAAATTGACACTGTGTCGAAAAGCGTCTTCTACTGGATTCAGCCTAACATTATTTATCCAATTAAGGAAATAATCACTGTTGCATTACAAAGAATGGTATTTAAATATTCATTTTATGTTTTATTCTTTTCTTTTTCCTTTACAAAAATAATATGGACCTAGACTTAAATCCTTTTCATTTCCCCCTTCTATGTGTCAACCTTCCGTTAAGCTCAAATAAGCCTAAATTCAGGGAGGATTACACAGGAATTCTGCCTTTTATCCCATTTTGAAATGTCAAATGCACTTTTCTCAACGGCTCTTTATTAGCATAAATAACTCAGTTCCTTTTGTTGTCACTGATGTTTAATTGTTCAGTACAGAAGTTACAAGTTACAATAATTTGGAAGAAAAAAATTGGTGCATGTTAGGAAGACACATTCAGCCTGAACAGATCTCTTGTTTTTTCTCCACCATTACTTTATCTTGCATTAAGGACGGTGTAGTTCATCCATGACTATTTAGGATTACTACATATCTTTAACATTTTTTCTATTTTTGCTTATTTACATCATCCCTTGCTAAAATATTTATGTTCATTGAATAAACAATTATTTAAAAAGCATGATTTTTTTATATACAGAGTCTCACTCCATGCCCCAGGTAGAGTGCCATGGTGTCATAGCTCACAGCAACCTCAAACTCCTGGGCTCAAGTGATCCTCCAGCCTCAGTCTCCCAAGTAGCTTGTACAATAGGTGCCTGCCACGCCCAGCTAGTTTTTCTATTTTCAGCAGAGACAGGGTCTCACTCTTGCTCTGGCTGGTCTTGGACTCCTGAGCTCAAGAGATGCTCCTGCCTTGACCTCCCAAAGTGCTGCGATTACAGACATGAGCCACTTCCCCATGAGCTTTTTGTTTTAAAAAAATTGATTAAGTTGGCATTAAAACAAGACATAGTAATAGGGGAATATTTTACATCCTTTAAAATATTATTTCCCTCAAATATTATGAGCATATATTCCCCTAAAATATTTTCTTATTTTTCAACAATAAATGAAAAATAAAAATGAAAAGATTACTATTAAATTATAGTGATTCAATGATATGTACTAAATTTATATCTTTATAATAATTATAGTCATGTGAATAATATAACTGCTTTTACTACAAGGAAAATAAAAATAAATCTACTGGTGATTCTGCTACTTTTTATTACCTTAATGCAACTTGGAAAATAATAATAACATGGTAAAAGTTGAGGTGCATTTTGTTTGCAACTATATATTTAAAATATGATATTGCTGATATACAAAGCATACTATATTTTCATAATAAGTAAGATTGAGTAGTCCTCATATATACAAAGGCTGTTCTTTACATACACTTTATATATGTACTTCATATATATTTTATATAAGATTTTCCATATTAATGTTTTCATAAATTACCATTTTAAAAAATTTGACAGTTGTTTCTGAATTAAACCTTCATTCTAGAAGCTATACTTCTAGAAATTTTTTGTTTTATAATTCTCTATTTCCTCAGGTTACTTATGAGTTCCCCATACAGAAGAGCAGCATTTCTTACTCCAGTGAATTGCATAACCTGCTCTTAAACTATCAAATCGAAAGTCTTATGTAAGAGTGTTGTACCCATTGCGACCTATAAGAAAAACTCGGACCCCACTTCAAGCACAAATCAGATGATGATTTATTACACTCCCTCCAAGGAGTGGGTGGCCTGGAAGAAAGGAGCAGGTTGCCTTTTATATTCTTTTTGTGTGCATCATGGCAAAGCAGGCAAGTACAGAGGCAGAATGTGGCTGGTTATCTCAGGGCGGGGTTACAGCATAGCAGTTGCTGGGGCAGTTGGCTTAAGAAAGAATTATAACTTGGGAAACTTTGCTTGGATGAGTTTCCACCATTGTTAGCTAGGGGTTTTGGAAACGCAGAGAACTTCCTCATTCTGAGAACTGTTCCCAGAATTAACCCAAGGGGGTGCACATTGGGGACCAAGGCTGAAATTAACCCAAGGGGTGGCATGCTGGGGACCAAGGCTGAGACAGTTAGAGGCCTTTAGGGGTCTTTTTGCTGGGTCAGTTATTACAAGAGGTGACCTGGGGATAGAACTCCCCTGTGGGGTGAGGGTAGATGGAATGACTTTTAGTTTGCTTTGCAGCTGGAAGGGAAAATTAACAATAATGAGTAACTGGCTGGTATGTGGTCCAGTTAGCCCTGCTTCATGGAAGATCTGGGTGAGAGTTCTGAGGGGAGAGATGATGAGGTGGATAACAGAGTTCTCTTGAGCCCTTTTGCTAGAGAGAAGGACCCAGGTTACTTTGAGGTCTGCTTCTTCTGACTTGCTTTGCTTACAATAAATGCCCAGTAAAAATATAAATTTTTTTTTAAAGTCTTATGTAAGCATGCATTTATTTTTATTTATGTGTTTGTTTATTGGAAATAGCATCTCATTTTGCTGCTCTGGGTAGAGTGCTGTGCTGTCATAGCTCACAGCAACCTCAAACTCTTGGGCACAAGTGATCCTCTTGCTTTAGCCTCCTAAGTAACTAGAACTTAAGGCACCTGTCACCATGCCCAGCTAGTTTTAGATACAGAGTCTTACCCTAGCTCAGGCAGTCTACACCCCTGGGTCTCCCAGAGTGCTGGGATTATAGTCGTGAGCCAATGCACTCTGCCAGGAGATGCATTTATGATATTCTTACAATTTGTGAGATTGTCTCTCATTGTATTTCCAAAAGGTATTTCTTCTCAAGTATTTAACTCTCACGTGGCACTTGCAGTTTTAACCATGCATTTAAAATTTCTAGATAATTGCCATCAATATTTATATGGTTGAACTTTTATCCTGTTTTACGGGTGTAATTTCTGCCATTAGATCATTTCCCAAAGGTTTACTCTTCAGACTCATATAGTGTTTCAATGTCATATTGTTTTGCAAAGAACACTTTTTATGATGTGATATTCAATTCTAGGCTTTAACCCAGGCTGGTAATTAATGACAATCCATTAGCATGTTTTATAAAAATTCACCCTTACAACTTTTAAGACACCTAATTATATTGTTGTCAATATTTTATTCCATTAATTCTTACTTATGAATAATATTTATTTTGCCTTGAAAGTAACACATTATATTACTACTTTTACATCTTTATGCTTCTCATTTTAAAAGTAATCACAGTTATAGCTTCTAAATTATTTGAAACAAAACCTAATATTTTTAATGGTAATTATTTCAGTACAAGCAAATATTTTACTTTCCAGTTTTGCTAGATAACTATATTAAACAAAACCTTCCTACATTATTTATTAATGTTTAATTTTCCACCTATTTTGTAGTGAATTACTCAGATCTCTTAATGTTATGCAGCCTAATGGAAATTATTAATAATTAGGTTTGCTATTAATGTACCAGTATTGTATAAATATAAATCACTTTTCTTATAAAAATGTGAGCTTATAGTTTCAATAATGATACATTCTAATTTCCTTTCAAAACATTTCATAAGTTATATTGTTTGTTTCTATTAGAACAAATTAATTCTCAGCGTTAGTCTAAATTTTGTTTGGCACAAGCTCTTTTAGATAAATTGCAATATCAAATACATCAAAGATGTTAATAACTCAATGTGATAAACCAATTGCATGAGTAACGAAATAGGAATATATGTATGTGAAGTGCAATTTGATTCATCAATATGATACATTTTCAAAGTAACATAAAACTAAAATATATTTATTCCATGAGAATATCCTACATAAAAGATCCATAAAGGAAAGCGTAAATACATTACAAATCTCAGTAACACATAATTATTGAATGACACTCAAAAGTTACAGAGTAAAAGTCAAGTATACCTTTTCAAAGATCTTCAGATATATTAAGGTATGCTTATGATTTATTTAAAATTTTAAATTTCAGGCTGTAATAATGAAGTATAATATTTATAATTTCCCTTAATATGTATAAATATGTATATTAAACTAACAAATGATTTGTGAGTTTAAAATTCTACTTGAAAATATTAACCTCTTGTCTACTCAGTTTTGTTCAGAGAACTACCCTTTGTAATAACACGTTTTAGTTCTAAATTAAATCTATATATTCAAATGCATATACACACGTGTATTCATGCAATGCATATATATATATAATTTTTTTTTTATTTTGAGACAGAGCCTCAAGCTGTCACTCTGGATAGAGTGCTCTGGCATCCTCCATAGCTCACAGCAACCTCCGATTCCTGGGCTCAAGCGAGTCTCTTGCCTCTGCCTCCCAGGTAGCTGGGACTACAGGCACCTGCCACAACGCCCGGCCAATTTTTGGTTGCAGCCATCATTGTTGTTTGGCGGGCCCGGGCTGGATTCGAACCCACCAGCTCAGGTGTACGTGGCTGGTGCCTTAGCCCATTGAGCCATAGGCACTGAGCCATATATAATATTTTTTAACAGAAAGAGGCAATACTTTTCCTGCAATGAAACTGTAATTAAAGTCATAAATTATCTTCAATTATCTCTAAAGTTTCTCATGAATAGGACACTTTGATTTTTCATTATCCTGGTGAGGTCTCTTTTTTATTGAAATGAAATGTCTAACATTATTTTTCAAAATGAGAGTATCTCAAATTTATGTGTTCAAAGTCAAAATAAAATTACCTTCTCATCCTACATTTGCCACCTGGGATTGTTACTAAGATGGGATGAAACAATGTTAGCAAAGACTGCTCTTAATTTTCTTTTCTTTTCTTTTCTTTTGTTTGAGACAGAGTCTCACTCTGCTTCCCTGGGTACAGTGCTGAGGTGTCATCATAGCTCACAGCAAACTCAAATTCCTGAGCTCAAGCAATCCTCCTGCCTTAGCCTCCCCAGGAGCTGGGACTACAGGTGTCTGCCACAACATCTGGATAACATTTCTATTTTTAGCAGAGATGGGATCTCATTCTTGCTCAGGCTGGTCTCAAACTCCTTGGCCCAAGTGGTCCTCCTGTCTCAGCTTCTCAGAGTGCTGGGATTACAGGCATGAGCTACCATGCCTACTCTCTGCTCTTAATTTTCAAGGATCATAAACAGAGACCATGTGCATATAGCAACATGTCACTTGTCACTTCTGACACCACTTGTCAGTGCCCAGGACTGGCTCAGGTACAGTTTCTCTTAGGTGCCTGAGGGTTATCTACTTTAGCTGGAGAGAGAGAGTCTTAGAGAGAATAAAGCAGTCTTCTTAAAATAGATGGATCTTAGTCTTTAGCTGAGCTTGGTAATCTTCAGCAGAGAGACGCTGTGCTGGGTTCTGCAGGCAGGAGAGGAGACAGAGTGAGAGTAAGAATGTGCATGCTCCCACTGCCTTCTCCTCCAGCCTCATATAAGGCTGATCTCGTGCCTCCCAACACCACAGGTGTAGAGACTGCCAACTCACCACTGCTCTTATCTCATGAGCTCTCCTGCTTGTTAGGAGCTAAATCTCTCTCCACGCCCTTTCCACCTGGGTCTTCCATTATTGAGCTGTACAGGTATTTCTTATAACTCTCACTCCTCCTAGCCATAGGCTGTATGGGCTGCAACAGCAACATATGTGTCTTCCCCTGTGTTCAGTCAGTTGCTCAGTCTCTGATCAAGAATGTGATAGAGGGCGGTGCCTGTGGCTGAAAGGAGTAGGGCACCAGCCCCATATACCGGAGGTGGCAGGTTCAAACCCAGCCCGGCCAAAAACTGCAAAAAAAAAAAAAAGAATGTGATAGAAGAAAAGAAAGGACTGACAAAAGAATAGTGCATTCAACTGGCTATGAGAAGAATGGTGTATCTTCTCTGTATTACAGAGTGGCGATTTTCAGAAAAGGATTGAAAGAATGTGAAGAGAGGAAACGCTTGATAAAGGTCTCCTTCTGACAATTTTCCTCTTCCTGGGAGGCTTCTTTTCCTCCTGAGTAAAGAAGTCAGGTGGGAAAGAGAGAAAGAATGAGTGAAGGGTGACTATTCAGTTTTTGCGGTAAGTTGCTTTTATTTCTCCTCTTTTTCGGTACAGACATGGGAAGAAACTCCACCAAAACTTTTTACTGGGAATTAATTGAATGAGTTTGGTTGACGTATCCAAGCTTTTCACGTCTCAGGAGACTGTTGGGTGCTATGAGAACTCTGGAGCAGGGACTAAACCTAACAAATGCAAACATTGTAACCTAATTTTTGTCCCCTCAAATTATCCTGAGATTAAAAAAAAAGAGGAAGAAGAACATGAGAACCCTCACAGAGACCATAGTCTCAGCAAGTAAATATTCAAGATTAACACGCTATTAATAAAACTAAATGCATGTGATTAAAGTTTAAGTAATTTTCCTATTAATAGGGAGTCGTATACTTAATTCAATGATAGTTGAATATGTGAATATTTGGAAGGCTAGAATGACCAGAATGATGATCCTTATTGCTCACCAGTTCTGACATTCTAGCCCTGGTTCAAGGTCTATAGATGAAGAAAACAAAGTCTGTGGGCAAATATATGAAGCTCAGTTGTTTTTCAGCTGTGCAATCTTGGTTACACCGCTTCAGGATTGTCTATCTCACTTTAGAGTATAGTAAAGAACATCTTCCACACAAAGGTGATGTGAACATGAGATGAAAAAAAAGTTTACAAAGCAACATATCAGGTTTACAATATGTGATTGTGTTATTTTATATTTATTCTTCTTTCCTCTCCATGAAGAAATAGCATATATCTCACAAGGCAGACTATTTTTTTTGGATGTGCCTATAAATATTTAATTTTCTTCATTACCATTTCATTAGAAAATAATTATTGAGGAATTTTCACATAGATGCTTGGAGATGCCATGGTGAACAAAATCTACGAGCACCTGTAATCACAGAGAATACGTGTGAAGCACTCTGCAAGCATTTTGTTTTACACTTTCATCTTTATAATTGATATCATTTGGAATTTTTCCTTTTGAACATAATATTTCTATCTCAGTCAGGCCATATGTTGTACAACCAAACTCAGAGTTTTGCACTTTTTGATCTTTTAAGTTATTTATGAATTAACATTCTTCATTTTCATCAGTAATATCAAATACAGTTCTAGAACATATAAAGATACAAAGGCTAAATTTTAAACTCTAATTTAAATCAAAAGATATATTAAACATAAAATAGTGAAGTCAAATGTTTTGGAATATAATCTCATGAAGATTCAAAAGCTTGATTAATACTACTGAGGTTAATTGCATATTGAACTCAGTAAGTTAGTTATCTTAATTCTCATTTTCATATAAGGCCCTTGATAAATTTGATTACCCAAAGATGTTTGATGCTGGTTAAATATTTCAAGGCAAATAAATAACTAAAACAACACTTTTTTTTCTTTTTAACTTCATTCAAAAGGTAAAACAGAATGTAATTAAGCCCGATATGGTCTACTTGCTTTATATTTATTCATATAGGTTGGGTTTTTCATGCTTAAGCTTGCTGGTTTTGCAATACCTAGGATGGAACATCATTTGCAGAGTTATACTCCACCGGTTAGCAAACAATGAATCTCTTAAAATTGTACTTGGATTTACACAGCATTTCTTAATTATATATTCAGCACAGAGCACAAATTAATTGCTCTTAGAAACAAAATGGATAATAAATTGTTCAATATGCATTTCAAGCAGCAGTGTCCATAAAGTAATATGAATGTTATCAAGGCTAAAACTCCCTGATAATAATGATGAAATCAATGTAACTTGTACGTACCATCATACATATCTTAGAGTCACAGATTCTGGGGAGGTCTGTGAAGCAGAGCCTGTGGGTAGGGAGAAATTCTGCTCATGTCTGTGGTTGATGGGGATTCTAAACTGTCTTGCTAATCTACAGTCAGCTCTCAGCAACATTCAGTATGCTTGCATCAGAGTCTTTGTGGGGACCTTCTGGTATACCCTCCAGCCACTCTTCCTCATTTTCTCTGTTGCGAGTGTGCCTGTGTCTCATCCATCACTTTGAAGTGTCCTCCTCGAACTACTTTAAGCTAGGTGGGTTTGGGGTTGCTGTTGGGTTTATTTTGCTATTCAACTTTATATTCAATTGCTTGAGATTTAATCCTAAGTAGTATCATGACTATACTAGAGGAGAAACAAACATCTCCCAGAGAAGAGAATAATTGGTAAGTGTCAAAAATTCCTTTTTGGGAAGAAGAGAAAATTTCACAATTCTTAGGAATTTTTTGATTGTTTTGTGACAAGCACATTATTTTCTGCCACTTGGCGTATAAGGTCCTGTTTGTAGAGTGAGTGACCCCAGATGTGGTTAACGGTATGTGATGTTAATTGGCAATCAATTTCTATTTTCACTTCATTTTGTGTCCATGTATGAACAGCAGAGGCTGGAGAGGTACAGATGAATATTGTCTCTTAAAAATATGATTCTGCAAGTGATGTATTTCCAGTGGAAACACTTAACAGGACAGGGGATGTGCAAGAGAATGAGCATTATCTAATTTTTTGGAGGGATGGGAACTTAGAAGCAGATGGGTCTCTGAATGATAGGGCTGCACCAGCATCTTACACAACACAGAGAAAAGGGTGAGATGCGAGAAAATATTCACCCTCTGTGTTAGAGAGAAGACTTTCAGAATGCAGAAGCCTAGGTGTGGCCACTTGATTCCCGCACATTGAGAAAGGAAATTGCACAATCCAGTGATTTGTAATCACCGAATTCCCTGGATTAAGTATGTCTTTCACCGAATATATAGAATTAATTTTGTTTTCTTTAGGGCACTCTAACTTAAAGGAAATAGAACCCAGGCCTGAGAAAAACTGATTTCTCAGGGAGGAGAATAGTTTTTCTAAAGGCAAGAACAGAAGAGTGTATGAATGTGGAACCCAAAAGGCATGAAAAAAATAAGATGTCACCTGACTGGTACAGAGGCATCATTATCCTCCAAAGTGTATGTGGAATAAAAGACTACAGAAGAACTTTGCAGCAAAGTAGAATTTTCTTGATCTTTATCTAATTGTAAAGTATAAGATGGGTTTCTGTTATAGGAAAACATAAAAAAGTCTTTTTCCTTTACACATGTACCAATTTTCAGTGAATTTGTGTCCTCATAACTGCTGGGAGAATGGGGACCGAAGACCCCGTTCTTGGCAAAGGAAAGCACCCCTAGACAAAGAGGAAAACTAAAAAGTAAGCTGAGTGAGTCAGAACAAAGAAAAGTCAGCTAGTTTACATTTAAGCTAGCCATTGCTAGCAAGCTTCTTGCCTTTCCTGATATTCTAGCCTGTTGGGGATACAGCTTACAAATTCTCTGCTGGGTCTGTGAGCACTTCAAGGAGAATAATGGTCATAGAAGAGACTGGGGCAAGTTCTAGAAAAGATACATCTTCTAGGGCATTTCCTGCCCATTAAACAGGCAAAGCAGATGCCCACTGTGGAGATTTGCCTTTGCCTGAGGCAGAGACCAAGGGAGTAACTCCAGCCCTGAGATATGGACAGAAGAGCTTATATCCCTTATAGCAGAGGGAAAATGCCTCCCTCCCACCCATCCCTCAGAGGAGATTAACGCTGGTGGCATTTTATTCCACAGAGAACTAGCAGAGCTTAACACTTCCCTAGAAATCTGTGTGTGTGACCTCAAGCAGGAGGCTTTCCCAATACAAGGCTCAGATTTCAGTAATAATAATAAGGAGCCGATAGGATCAATCTGAGAAACTGCTGACGTCTTTGTTCCCTCCCTCATCTCATCCTCTGGGTGAATACACTTCAATAAAATCAGAGTGGAGCAAACACTCTGGGCCATTGGAGGAATCCCACAACAGGCAATGGACCCCTGAGCTCCCACTTTTAATTCTAGTGTATGTCTCTTGTCTTTCTTTACCATCGCTTCTAACTCTGTATTTCTTCAGTTGATCGCCACCAGTTTCCACAGGTCTCAGCAGATGCTGTTCTCAGGGCAGGACCCTGACACATATTCATTCCACATTTTGTTTCATAAATCTTAACCAATACTTAGACTTGCCCTTAAATATTTTGCTTTTACTTTTAGGTATTCCATTTGTTTTTAATTTTTCTAATTTCAGATTAATTTGAGGTTATAAACAATTAGGTTACAATGTTTTGATTTGTTAGTTGGGGTCCCTATTGTAGTTGTGCCCCTCACCCAGGAGGTGTGCCATGTACCTTTACATTGTGCCCATTAAGTGGGAGCTCACCCATCCCCCTCCCACCTTTACCCTCTTCCTTCTTGAATAGGTATTGCTTTTTCAATGGCTTGTAATTTATTTTAAAATATTTCATTTCACAGCCAGTAAACAACTGATAATTTTAAAACTAGTAGAAAAAAAGAACCAACATTTGCCCCCTGCCTCCTACACCCAAAATAAGTAGGTTAGGAATCTGTTACTCAGGGATCAATGTTTTGCTTAAACTCTCTAAAATGGCAAACTGTGGGGCAAGGATTTATTTCCCTTTACTGGTCAGGATATTTCTATGCCTGAGGCAGCAGCATTTGTTGTTAAGGAAGTGATCATCTTTGTCAAGTCAAATTATCTTGGAAACACATTTTGATTCCATCACTGTTTCTTTTACGAAATAAAAGAAAATTAATTCTAATTTTTATTGCTCCATCTTGTGGGCTTAACCTACTTACTGATTGTTTTCTATCCCTAAATAGACTTCCAGAACATTATGACCAGGAGTTGTTCCAAGGTTAGTCTTGTGGAAAACAAACAATCTGCATGCTAGCTGCAATGTAAGCTACAGAAACAGAATTTAATAGTAATTCAGTGAAAAAATAAGTCACCTAGGGAAAAGTACAGGGATTTGGTAATGGAATATTGTCACTGTGATTATTACTGGAAGACATTACAGAGAAGGCCAGGTCTGTCCCTGTAGTTAAAAAGAAAAAAAGGAAAAGTTGGACTTTATAACTGGAAACCACATACTGAAATACCCATCTCTCTATTAGACTTTCATTTATTTTGTGAAGATTACTGAATGCCAATATTATTTTCCTAATTTAAGAATGAAAAGTTCACAGAACCACCCAAGAGCTGTTTAAGCCACAAAGACAATAAATTGTGCTTTATTCAATTTGATTTGTGTCCCTAGTAGATGAATATTTACGTATGTTGTCATGTCATGTATGAGTTTTTATTGTTTTTTTTGTTTGTTTGTTTGTTTTGTTGAGACAGAATGTCATTCTGTTACCCTGGGTAAAGCACTATGGCATCATCATAGCTCACAGTACCTTTAAACACCTGGGCTCAAGTGATCCTCTTGCCTCAGCCTCCTGAGTAGCTGAGACTACAGGTACCCACCACCACACCCAGCTAGTTTTTCTATTTTAACTAGAAACAGGGTCTCGCTCTTGCTTGGGCTGGTCTTGAACACCTGAGCTCAAGCAATCCACCTGCCTTGGCCTCCCAGGGTGCTGGGATTATAGGTGCGAGGCACCCCACTCTGCTGTTAAACTAAAGTTTTATGACTTTGAAAGCACACATAGTGAGAATAAGATGGAGTTAGGCAGGCTGGGTGGATGTGACACAGCTGGTCTGGTCAGTTTAGGTCTTGCCTGACCTTCATCCCCATCTCCCATTCTTACTGTTTTGTAAATTTTGCTCCCATGCTAAAGATGCCCATCTCGAATAGTTTAGGTGGACTGATTTAGGAGATTACCTTTTTATTTTTTTTTTTATTAAATCACAGCTGCATACACTGCGTATGCTGTGTACATTAGTGCAATCAAGGGGCACAATGTGCTGCTTTCATATACAATCTGAAATGTTTTTATTAAACTGTTTAACGTAGCCTTCACGGCATTTTCTTTTCTTTTCTGTTCTTTTTTTTTCCAGTAGTAAGACAGACTTTATTTACAGAAAAGAATACAGAAAACACTAAAGCTCCTGGTGGAGAGAGAGAACTCAAGTGGGGAGAGAAAAGCTCTCTCCGTTTCTCTCCCGGTCTTTCCCCGTCTCCCCCTTTAGGCTTTTATTCTTGAGGTGTATATAGGTGTATGGGTTCCTTGGCCAGGAAACGAATGAACACAGTCCCTTCTGCCAGGGGCAAGGTGATTGAATGCATCAATGAATGGACACAGTCCATTCATGGAATTGAGGCCTAGGAAATTCACATGAAATTGACCTAGGCATAGGAGATGGGGGTTCCACATTTAGTCCCAAGTGTAAAGTGAAGGAGATACCAAAGGCACAGGAGTCTCCTCGGCAGTTGTCCGGCCTTTTTGGCTAATGGAGCCTCCGGTGGGGGTTGGAGGTCCCACTCCTTGCCTGTCATCCAGCCCGCTGGTTCTTCAGCTGGCTGCCACAGCACTGACACCACCAACGAGGCAGGTCCGCCAGCTCCACTGAGCTGGCTAGGGTGCCAAATGTCCTGCATCAATTCTCTGTCTCCGAGTAGAAACTCTAACTGCTATTAAGGAAAAAGGGCAAAGACTCGATCTAACTGCTTCCTACTGAATCAGGCGATGATAGAAGGGGGCAGTTAGGGTTTCTCCGGAGGGAGAGTGATACAGGGGTTCATCAACTGGAACCATCTTTATTGTGTGTGGTTTGATGACGTTTCTGGAAGACATAAATCTGATCAGTACAATCAGTAATAGGCAAAGGTAGA
>CAUYON010081249.1:0-22456 GCA_963573935.1 Arctocebus calabarensis
CCTCCAATTCCTGGGCTCAAGCGAGTCTCTTGCCTCCGCCTCCCAAGTCGCTGGGACCACAGGCGCCCACCACAACGCCCGGCCATTTTTTGGTTGCAGCTGTCATTGTTGTTTGGCGGGCCCGGGGGCTGGATTCAAACCTGCCAGCTCAGGTGTACATGGCTGGCGCCTTAACCCATTGAGCCACAGGCGCCGAGCCTGTTTTGTATTTTTCTTATGTTTTGAATTCCTAGATCAGTAGGATTTCTGACCAGAACTTTATAACTTTCTGTTGAACTGACACATTCTTTTATAAGATCCTTTCCCAGGAACAGCAGAACCTCCTTACAGCAACAAGATAACTACAAAGACTTACACTACCTGTTTGTCTGGAAAAGACAAGATAAACTATAGCTACTCCACCACAGATTATGCCCAAGGACCCCTAAGTCTATGCACAAGGCTGAAAGGATGACCAATATTAACTCCTAGTTTATTCTAATGCTAAAACCTTCTCCAGGGAGGGATCTTATCCAGCATTTATTTGTCCATGGATGTATGTACTAGCAGAATTTCTCACTGCACTTGTGTGTCCTGCACTGTACCCCAAATATGTAATGATGCTTACCCTCTCATGCATTATTCATTTTCTCCTCTGTTAAAAAAACCATGACCCTGTCAGTTGGGGAGATATATTTAAGGGTGTTCATACCTCCCCCTCTCATCAGATATAGCTCCTGAAATAAATCCTTTCTTCCTTCACAATCTTCTGTGTCTCAGTAATTAATTTTCTGTGCAGTGAGCAACCCCCCTCCTTGTGGGTTCATTAACAGTTTCCCTTGGGAAAAATGACCTAGCTGGAGAGAGAGGTGGCTTTCATTTTTTTTATTTTGAAGTGTTTGGACTTTCAAACCATAGTCGTTACTTTTTTTTTTTTTTTTTTTTGAGACAGAGTCTTACGCTGTCACTATGGGTAGACTGTCATGTTGTCACAGCTCACAGCAACCTCAAACACTTGGGCTTAAGCAATTCTCTTGCCTCAGTTTCCCAAGTAGCTAGGACTACAGGCACCTGCCACCATGTCCGGCTATTTTTTGTTGCAGCTGTCATTGTTGCTTAGATGGCCCATTCAGGTTTGAACCTTCCACACCTTGCTGCATGTGGCTGGTGCTGTAACCACTGTGCTATAGACACTGAGCCCACGTTATTATTATTAATACAAGGTTATCTAGAGAGTAAAAACTCACTTTTGTTTTCTCTCTTGTATTTCTACTCATGAGAAAGAAACTCATAACCATCATATTAAGAAAATTAATGACTTGTCATTCCACTTGGGTAAAAATCAAACCCCTTAACATTACCTATATGGCCTTTTGTGGCCCAGACCCTCCTAATCTTTCCAGTTCACTTCTTGTGCCCTTCCTTGTCTGGCATTCCATGCTCCACCTATGCTAGAGTTCTGTCAGTTTGTCAGTTTCCAGGTTCTACATGCCCAGTCTTTGTTTCATAACTTTTTCTACGTTGTTCTATCTGTCCCAAACACTTTTTCCCCTTATTACTCAATCCCCTCATCTTTTCAGTCTCAATTTAGAAGGCCTTGCTCCAAGAGATGTTTTCTGAATTTCTGTTGCTTCTTCAGGGTAAGGTGCTCCTGCAATGTCCTTTAAAATTACCCTGTACCTCTAACCATAGTGAATAATGAAAACTCTATGATTGCAAAGATAACATCTTTCTTTTTTCCCATTGTAACCTCAGTACCTAGCAAATGCTTGAAACAGAGTTGGTGCTCAATAAATACCTGCTGGATGAATGAATTCATGAATAATGAGTGAAAGAATAAATAAAAAAGGTTTCATAGTTATAAACATCTTACTAGAAAAAAATGCTGCATTTGTGATTTTCACATTTGGGGAGTGACTTAGATGGAGTTTTTCCAGTTTTAAAGTTGACTTGATTAAAAGTTGATTAAAGCAGCCATGTAGAGTTTCATTATTTGACCAAGTCTATTTCCAAAAGGCCTGTGTGCATGTCACCATAGTGATCCAACTAAACCATTATAACTGTCCTGTTCTTATTCTTCTAAGCCTTTAATCCCAAAATTCTCTTTGGTCAGCTTGGGTTAGAAAAATAGTAAGCAGAAAGAGGCTTCAGAAGGCATTTAGTGTGTTTGCTTTCAGATTAAGTTGCCTCACAGAGCTCTTAAAAGTGCTCAACTTACTTCTTTTGTATTCTGGGTAAAGCAGCCATGTAGAGTTTCATTTGAAGAAAGAGTTCTTAGCAAAACAAACCTGAAAACACCCAAGTCACATACAGCATTATTTCCTAATTCCTGCTTGGATACCTCTAGTAAATGAGAGTTCACTGTCTCCCAAGGCAACTCACTGTACCCATGGATGACTTTTCCTTATACTAAATAGCCAAACATGTGCTTTCTTTTACCTTCTGACCACTAGTTCTTTTCCTAATGAATTCAGAACTCCTGAGCAAAATATCCCAGTCAGGAACATTTACCCCTTTTTATTTTATTTTATTTTTTTAATATTTTATTAAATCATAGCTGTGTACATTAATGCATTTATGTAGTACAACATGCTGATTTGGTAGACAATGTGGAATGCTTATATCTAACCGATTAACATAACCATCCCCTTGCCTACTTATTTGTTGTGGCAAAAACATTCATACTCTATTCTTAATAGTATAGAAATGTATCATTGCATTAGGCACATTAGGTTGGATCCCCCCATAAACCCTCCCTCCTTCTGGCCTCCCCCATCTACTCTATTTCCTCTTCCCTCCTTCTTTCTGCAATATAATTATGTTTTACCATTCCTATGAATGTGTAAGAACCAGCTCTCTTGTATGGATTGTTTCTCTTCTAGGGCACCTGAAAAGCAGTTCTGATTTCAGGCCCCATCTTGCCTTTGTTCTCATGCCCAGTAATTTCTTTATTCCCAGAGAACTTTGGTAGAGAATGCCATCATGATGTCTGGCCTACCCACTTGCTGGAGAAAGCAGTCATATTTATGATATAATTTAAGAAACTAAAAAATGTACTACCCTTCCCACCAAAATGAAAAATTAGTTTGGTAAAATTGGACCCAGTATTGAATACTTTATTCCAATTCTTATTCTTCCATAAACCCATGTGTGACCAAGGGTGGGCTATTCCCTTTCTTTGAGCCCCAGTCTTCTCACTTGTAAAATAAGAGCCTTGTATTACCTGCCCTTTGAGTTCCCTTCCAGCTCTCAAATCTTATGGTTCTCTGGCTCAGGATTTTGTATTAGAGCCTGTAGGCACCCACAATGCATAGATAGATATCTGAACACAGCTTATAGGCTGTCTTTGTTTACAAGAGTGACTTTATAGCAAGTTCACTACTCTAGGAAATAAATTATGTGCAATTTCAAACTCTGACTCTCTATTCACATACAGAGCACCCAGACCTTCGTACAGCACAACTACCCTTCCAAAACATGCAAACACAATCAAAGATTCAGGGTGCATTCCAGTTCTCAACGTTACTTTCCAAACCAACTGATTTTAGCGGTACTGTTCCTCTATAAGCAGAAAAGATAGTAGGTTTGAAGTTGAGGTAGATAGAATAGTAATGGTCCCAAATATTTTTAAGACTTTATCCCTAAAACCAATGAATACATTACATTGCATTACATTTCATTATATTATATTCCATTACATAGGAAAGAGGCATTAAAGTTGCAGGTGGAAATAGGGTTGCTGATCAGCTGGCTTTAAAATAGGGATATTATCCTGTGTTTCCTGGGTGGATCCATAGTTGTCCCAAAGATCTCTTAAAGAGAAAGAGGAAGGCAGGCTATGAAGTCAGAGTGATAAAGTCTGAGAAGGACTTGATCCTCTGTTGTTGCTTTTAGAGATGGAGCAAGAGGGCCATAAGACAAGGAAATTGGGTATCCAGTAGTTGGAAAAGGCAAGTGACTTGATTGTCCCTATATTCTGCATAAGAAATGAAGCCTTGTTGACACTTTGGTTTTAGACCAGTGACTTTTGACTTCTAATCTGCTAATATTGTAAGATAATAAATAAGTGCTTTTTAAGAAACCAAGTTTTTACTAATTTGTTATATGTATAGCAACAATAGAAAACCAATGCAGGGGTCAATAGACCTAACTCCAATTCCTTTTTCACATACTAGCTGTGTGATATTGAATAGCTTTCCTTTTTTTTTTAAAATAAGATGGAGACTTTCTGTGTTACCTAGGCATTAGTGCAATGGCACAACCAACTATATTTCAATCATACCTCAGTGCAGGCTTAATTCATGACCTCAAGCTCATGAAAAGCTGGGATTGTAGGCACAAGACACAGTGCCCAACTTGGACAACTTTCTTTATTTCTCTAAGATTTAGAGTCGTCATCCATAAAAGGATAACAAATCCACTTTGCTTATCAAGATACTTCATAGGTAACTGTAAAGATTAACTAAAGTAAAAGTGTCATATAGATGAAAGTTGGAATAGTTTTGTACACAAAAGGACCATAACTGGAAAGATGAGCAATAGACAAGAAAAATTATCTATCACATATATAATAAAGAGTTACTATTTAAAACACATATGAAAAAGATAAACCAATGAAATTATTGTGAAAGAATAAGAATAAAAAAGAAAAATCAAATGAACAATAACAATATGGAACAATGCTGAAATTCACTAGTAATCAGATAAATACAAATTGCAAATAAAAGTAAGATAAGATACTATTTTTCACCAACCATGTTGGCTAACATTTTAAAAGTTGTTTAGAAATTGATTAACGTGTAAAAATGCACTCTTATATTCTAATGACATCCACACAGAGTAATTTGTTAGTATCTGCTAATATTTAAAATGTATATACTATCTATATCACAGAAATTTCTGCTTCCATGTATTCAACAAAATGGGCACAAATAGACAAGGATGTTAATTACAGCATTGCAAACGGTAGCAATAACCTTACAAAAATAAACTATATTATCATAACACTGTAGAATGTCATGCTATTGTTTCAAGTAAGGGGAAAAATTAAGATGGATTTATGGATGAATAGAAGAATTCATGCTGATAAATTTTATAAAGCAAGAATAGTAAGATGTTAATGGTAGAATTTAGGTTGTAGGTATATATAATCCCTGCAAGATTCTTTCAAGCTTGCTGTATGTTTGAACTTTTTCATAATAAAATAATAGGAGGGAAAGAAAAGAATATTTTGATTAGATAAAAAAACAACATAACAAATCAAGTTTACATTACAATGATGGGCTGAAGTAGGCACAAAATGATATGTATACCATTTATGTTCAAAGCCACACTAATATAGCAATATTTTACATTTTTTTTAGGTAAAGTATATACATGTACGGATACTTATACAGTTACAAAACAATACATACAACTGCATAATCACACTTTCATTGCAGAAGATATGTCATTTATGTAAAACGCACAGAAAAGCACATACATACACAGACACAAACTACAAAAACAAATTATAAAAGTAACTTATGGAACAGAAGATAGTGTGTTATATACCAGGATTCAGGTGGTGTTCAAAGGGGTCATTAGCCTAATTTACATTTTTTGATAATTTACAAAAAAATAGTATTACTACAGACAACTTTAAAAATAAAATGTAGGCTTTTTTTTTTTATGCAGTTTTTGGCCAGGGCTGGGTTTGAACCCACCACCTCTGGCATATGGGGCTGGTGCTTTACTCTGTTAAGCCACAGGCACCACCCCAGGAACCAGGCAAGTGTGCCCATTGTCTCCATTGTTCTTCAACATCGTAATGGAAGTTTTAGCCATTGCAATCAGGGAAGAAAAGACAATCAAGGGTATCCACATAGGGTCAGATGAGATCAAACTTTCACTCTTTGCAGATGATATAATTGTATATCTGGAAAACACCAGGGATTCTACTACAAAACTTTTAGAAGTGATCAAGGAATACAGCAGTGTCTCAGGATACAAAATCAACACCCACAAATCTATAGCCTTTATATATACCAACAATAGCCAAGCTAAGAAAACAGTCAAGGACTCTATTCCTTTCACAGTAGTGCCAAAGAAGATGAAATATTTGGGAGTTTACCTAACAAAGGATGTGAAAGATCTCTATAAAGAGAACTATGAAACTTTAAGAAAAGAAATAGCTGAAAATGTTAACACATGGAAAAACTTACCATGCTCAGGGCTGGGAAGAATCAACATTGTTAAATTGTCTATACTACCAAAAGTAATATACAATTTTAATGCAATTCCTATCAAAGCTCCATTTCATATTTTAAAGATCTCAAAAAAATAATACTCCGTTTTATATGGAATCAGAAAAAACTTCAAATAGCCAAGACATTACTCAGAAATAAAAACAAAGCAGGAGGAATCACGCTACCAGACCTGAGAATCTACTATAAATCAATAGTGATCAAAACAGCACGGTACTGGCACAAAAACAGAGAGGCAGATGTTTGGAACAGAATAGAGAACCAAGAGATGAATCCAGCTACTTACAGTTACTTAATCTTTGCCAAGCCAATTAAAAACATTCAGTGGGGAAAAGACTCCCTATTAACAAATGGTGCTGGATGAACTGGCTGACGATGTGTAGAAAATTGAAACTGGACCCACACCTCTGGCCATTAAATAAGATAGACTCTCACTGGATTAAAGATTTAAACTTTAGACATGAAACTATCGAAATATTAGAAGAAAGTGCAGGGAAAACTCTTGAAGGAATTGGCCTGGGTGAATATTTTATGAGCAGGCAATTGAAGCAGTATCAAAAATATACTACTTGGACCTGATCAGACTAAAAAGCTTCTGTACAACTAAGAACATAGTAAGAATAGCAAGCAGACAGCCCTCAGAATGGGAGAAAATATTTCCATGTTATGCCTCCAACAAAGGTTTAATAACCAGAACACACAGAGAACTCCAACATATTAGCAAGAAAAGAAGAAGTGATCCCATCTCAGGGTGGGCAAAGGACTTGAAGAGAAACTTCTCTAAAGAAGACAGGCACACAGCCTACAGACACATGAAAAAAATGCTACTGTCCTTAATCATCAGAGAAATGCAAATCAAAACTACTTTGAGATATCACCTAACCCGAGTAAGATTAGCCCACATGACAAAATCCGAAAACCAGAGATTCTGGCGTACATGTGGAGAAAAGGGAACACTTCTACACTGCTGGTGGGAATACACACTAATATGTACCTTTTGGAAGGATGTTTGGAGAGTACTTAGAGATCTACAAATAGACCTTCCATTCGACCCTATAATTCCTTTACTAGGTATATACCCAGAAGACCAAAAGTCACACTACAACAAAGACATCTGTACCAGAATGTTTATTGCAGTCCAATTCATAACTGCTAAGTCATGGAAGAAGCCCAAGTGCCTATCAACCCACAAATGGATTATTAAATTGTGGTACATTTATACCATGTAACACTATGCAGCCTTAAAGAAAAATGGAGACTTTACCTCTTTCGTGTTTACATGGATGGAGCTGGAACATATTCTTCTTAGCAAAGTATCTCAAGAATGGAAGAAAAAGTATCCAATGTACTAAGACCTACTATGAAGCTAATTTAAAGGTCTCATATGAGGGCTATAACCCAACTATAGCACAAGAATATGAGAAGGGAGGGGAGGGGGAAGATGGGGTGGAGGGAGGGTCATTGGTGGGGCCACACCTATGGTGCATCTTAGAAGGGTACAGGCAAAGCTTACTAAATGCAGAATACAAATGTCTTCATACAATAACTAAGAAAATGCCATGAAGGGTATGTTAAACATTTTGATGAAAACATTTCCGATTGTATATGAAACCAGCACATTGTGCCCCTTGATTGCACCAATATACGCAGCTATGATTTTATAAAATAAAATAAAATGTAGGCCAGCACAAATGACTCATGCCTGTAATCTCAGTACTTTGGGAGACAGGGAAATTGCTTGAGACCAGGAGTTCACGAATAACCTGGGGTACATAGAGAGAGACAAAAAAAAAAAAAAAAAAAAAAAAGAAACGTAGCTGGGTGTCATGATGTCATGATGTGCACCTTTAGCCCAGCTAATCAGAAAGCTTAAATAGGAAGATTAGTCAAGCCCTGGAGTTAAAAGCTGCAGCAAGCTATTGCTACACCACTGCACTCTAGCCTGGGCAACAGAAAGAGACATTGTCTTTAAAAAATAGTAAATATTAATTCCCCCAATCAATGATCATGGGATAACATTCTATTTTTTGATGTTTTCTTCAATTCTTTTCATCAGTGTTTTAGTTTTCAATATACAAGTCTTTTACCTCCTTGATTAAATTTACCCCTAAGTATTTAATTTCTATACCATTTTTTATTTTTAACTATTATGGGTACATAATAGTTGTATATCTTTATAGAGTATATGTCATGTCTTTATACATGCATATAATGTGAACTAATCAAAAGAAGGTTAACTGTAGTATCCATCATCTCAGGCGTTTGACATTTCTTTGTGTTAGGGACATTCCAATTCCACTCTTTTAGTTATTTTAAAGTATACTGTAATTTGTTGATTATAGTTACTTTCTCACGCTATTAAACATTGTTAATTCTATCTTAACTGTCTAACTATATTTTTGCATTCATGAAATGTCCTTACTTTACTTTCTATCTCCAGGAAATCAGTTGTCTTTAATATTTATCTTCCACAAATGAGTAAGAAAATAAAAGATTCGTCTTTCTGTCTTTTTGCCTTATTTCATTTAATAAAGTATTTTTCAGTTTCATTCATGTTGTTGCAAATGGCAGGACTTCATTCTTTCATTCTTTTTTATGGCTACATAATATTTCATTGAGTATATATATCAATTTTTTTAGCCATTCTTTTGTTTATTGACACTTAGGTTGTTTCAATAGCTTGGCTATTGTGAATAGTGATGCAATAACTATGGGAGTGCAGATATATTTATTTTCGATATACTGAATTCCCTTCTTTTGGTTATATACCTAGTATTGGGAATTCTGGGTCATACAGTTGTATTTTCTGTGTTTTGAGGAACCTACATACTATTCTCCATGGTAATTGCACAAATTGACATTCCCAATAAAAGTGTCTGAGATTCCCCTTTCTCCACATCCTTGCTGCATTTATTATTATCTATCTTTCTGATAAAAGCCATTTTAACTGGGCTGAAGTGATATCCCATTGTAATTTTGGTTTTCAGTTCTCTGATGACTAATAATGTTGAGCATTTTTTCATATACCTATTGTCTATTTCCAACTCTTCTTTCGAGAACTGTATATTCAGACATTTTTCATCAGATTATTTGTATTTTTCCTATTAAGTTATTGGAGCTCCTTCTATATTCAAGTTATTAATCCCTTGTCAGACAAGTAGTTTGAAAATATTTTCTCTCCTTGTGTTTTTTTTTTCTTCACTTTGTTAATTGTTTCATTTGCTATACAGAAGTTATTTAGCTTTATGTGATCCAATTTGTCCATTTTTGGTTTGTTTGCCTGTGCATTGTAGTTATTATTCAAGAAGTCCTTGCCAATGTCTAATACCAATGTCCTGAAGCATTTACTCAAATTTTAGCAGTTTCATGGTTTCTTGTCTTAGATTTAGGTGTTTAATCCATTTTTATTTGAATTTGTATAAGGAAGATATAAAGGTCTAATATCATTCTTCTGCATATGGATGCCCAGTTTTTCAGCACTACTTATTGCAGAGACTATCCTTTCCCTAATGTATGATCTTCAGAACTTTGTGGAAGAGAAGTTCACTACAGATATATGGATTTATTTCTGGATTCTCTATTCTGTTCCAGTTGTCTATGTGTCTGTTTTTATGCCAGTATCATGTTGTTTTTGGATACTATGGCTCTGTAATATGATTTGAAATCAGGTAATGTGATTCGTCTAGTTTTATTCTTTATGCTCAGGATACCTTTGTCCATGTTGAATCTTTGGTGGTTTTATATGAATTTTAGGATTATTTTTTCTATGTGTGTGAAGAATGTTGTTTGTATCGTGATAAGGATTGTACTGTATCTAGACATTGCTTTGGTAGCATGGACACTTTAACAATATTGATTTTCTAATATATGAGTATAGAATATCTTTCCTTTTTTTGTGTCCTTTCCAATTTCTTTCATCAGTGTTTTATACTTTTCCTTATAGAAATTTTTCACTTCTTTAGTTAAGTTTATTCCTAGGTATGTTATTTTATTTGTGGGATTACTTGTTTAGTTTCTTTTTCAGATTGTTTTACTGTTGGCATATAGAAATGATACTGATTTTTATATATTGATTTTGTATCTTTCAAATTTACTAAATTTGTTCATCAGTTCTAAAAGTTTTTGGTAGAATCTTTAGGTTTCTCTAAGTATAAGATCATACCATCTGCAAACAAAGACAATTTGACTTCTTTTCCAAGTTGGATATCTTTTATTGCTTTATCATATCTGATTTCTCAAGCTGGGATTTATCTTGCATAAAACAGTGGTGCAAGTGAGTGAGTGTCCTTTTCTTTTTTTTTTTTTTTTTTTTTTTTTGTAGAGACAGAGTCTCACTTTATCGCCCTGGGTAGAGTGCCATGGCGTCACACTGCTCACAGCAACCTCCAGCTCTTGGGCCTAAGCGAGTCTCTTGCCTCAGCCTCCCTAGTAGCTGGGACTACAGGCGCCCACCACAGCATCCGGCTATTTTTTTGTTTTGCAGTTCGGCCGAGGCCGGGCTTGAACCCGCCACCTTCGGTATATGGGGCCGGCGCCCTACTCGCTGAGCCACAGGAGCCGCCTGAGTGTCCTTTTCTTGATCCAAATCTTATAGGAAAGACTTTCAGGTTTCCCCATTAAATATGATACTAGCTGTGGGTCTATCTTATATGGCTTTTATCATGTTGTGATAAGTTCCTTCTATACTCAGTTTTCAAGAGTTTTTATCATGAAGAGATATTGAATGCTATCAAATGCTTTTTCAGCATTAATTGAAATGATTATATTGTTTTCGTGCTTCTTTCTGTTGATATGATATATCACATTGAATGATTTGCATATGCTGAACCATCCCTGCATCCCTGGCATGAATCCAACTTGACTATGATGAATAATCTTTTTAATGTATTGTTGAATTAAGTTTGCTAACATTTTGTTGAAGGATTTTTTTTTTGCATCTATGTTTATAAGAGATACTGTCTATAGTTTACCTTTTTTCTTGTGTCTTTGGTTGGTATTGGTATCAGGTGATACAGGCCTTGTAGAAAGAGTTTGGGAGTATTCCCTCCTCCTTATCTGTTTTGGATTATTTAAGTAATATTGGTATTAGTACTTTGACTGCTTGGAAAAATTTAGCAATGGCACCATTGTGTCCTAGGCTTTTCTTTGATAGAAGAGTTGTTCTTACTGTTTGTATCTCATTTATTTTTGTTGCTTTATTCAGGGTTTGGAGTTCTTCCTGATTCAATCTTGATACGTTGTATGTATCTAGGAATTTAACTATTTTTGCAAGGTTTTCCAAGTTGACATATAGTTGATCATAGTAGTCTCTTATGACGAAGTATTTCCTTTCCGTTGCTTTGTAAATGAGGTTGTTTTCTTGATTTACTTTTTGAATAGTTCATTATTAGTACATAAAACATTATGATTTTTTTATAGATTGATTTTTGCATTCTGTAACTTTACTAAATTTATTTATTAGTTCTAATAGTTTCCTTAAGGATTTTTTAGAATGTATCAGTTCTTATAGTTTCTTTAAAAAGTCATATATATATATATGTGATCATGTCATTAGGAAAGAGACAATATTACTTCTTCCTATCCTATTATGATATCTGTTGTTTTTTTTCTCTTGCCAAATTGTGTGTCTAGGACTTCCAATACCATGTTGTATAAAAGTGGTGAAAATGGGCATTATTGTCTTTTCCCTAATCTTAGGGGAAGAGCTTTCAAGGTTTCACCATTGGGAATAATGTTAGGTATGGGTGTGTCATATATGACCTTTATTGTATTGAGGTAAATTCCTTCTATATCTAATCTGTTGAGTGCTTTTATCATTAAAGAGGGGTGAATTTTGTTAAATGTTTTTTTTTTCTGCATCTATGATTTAGCCATCATTTTGTTAATGTTGTGTATCAAATTTTTTGATTGGTATATCTTGAACCATCCTTATATCCCAAGGATAACTCTGACTTGATTATGGTGAATGGTTTGTTTAATGTGTTCTTAAATTTAGTTTGCTAATATTTTGTTGATTTTTGCATGTATGTTTATCAACAATATTGGCCTATAATTTTATTTTCTTGTAGTGTTGCTCTCGGTTTTGGTATTAGGTGATACTAACCTTGTAATATTGTTTTGGAAATGCTACTTCTACTTTAATTATTTGGAATAGTTTGAGAAAGAATAGTATTAATTATTCTTTAATGGTTAGTAGACTTCAACAGTGAGTTTATCTAGTCCTGAACTTTTCTTTGGTGGGAGACTCCTGAGAATTAAGCATGCTCAGGAGAAAACACTGTACCTCTTCCTCATGGCTTCCTATTCTCTACTTATCCAGAAAAACTTCTCCATTAATGAATGACAGAAATGATCCCTGAAAGTAGAGTCTTAGTGGGAGACATTTTTGTGGAATAAATCTACTTACTCATTATTAGTCTGTTCAGATTTTCTATTTCTTTATGACGTAGTCTTGGTAGGTTACATGTGCTTAGGAATTTATATTTTTTCTAGGTTATTCAATTAAACTTGTAAAAATGTCTGTACTAGTTAAAATGATGTACAAATTCAATGAAATTGCTACCAAAATTCCAGTATCATTTTTTTTTATAGAAATGGAAGAAATAATCCTTATCCTTTTTTGAGACTACAAAAAATCTCTGAATAGTCAAAATAACCTTGAGCAAAAAGAACAAAGCTGAATACATCACACTCCCTGATTTCAAAACATATTATAAAATGATTGTAATCAAAATAGCATAGTACTGCCATGCAACCAGGATTATTTCTTCCATTTCTATAAAAAAAAAAAAAGATACTGGAATTTTGGTAGCGATTTCATCGAATCTATACCTCATTTTAACTAGTATAGACATTTTTACAAGTTTAATTGAGTAACCTAGAAAAAATATAAATAGCATAGAATAGAAAATACAGAAATAAACTCACTCATTTACTGCAAAGTGATTTGGACATGTATACCAAGAATACACAATGGAGAAGGGACAATCTCATCAATAAAAGGGCTGAGAAATTGGATAGTCACATGCAGAAGAATGAAATTGGACTCTTATAATACACTGTATACAAAATATCAACTCAGAAAGTATTAAAGACTTAAATGTCCGAGCAATCTGGGAGGCTAAAGTGGGTGGATTGCCTGAGCTCCTGGGTTCAAGACCAGCCTGAGTAAAAGCAAGTCCCTGTCTCTAAAAATAGCCAGGCATTGTGCAGCGTCTGTGGCTCAAAGGAGTAGGGCACTGGCCATATGCCGGAGGTGGTGGGTTCAAACCCAGCCCTGCCCAAAAACTGCAGAAAAAAATAGCCGGGCATTGTAGCAGTTGCCTATAGTCCCAACAACTTGGGAGACTGAGGCAAGAGAATCACTTAAGCCCAAGAGTTTGAGGTTGCTGTGAACTATGATGCCACGACACTCTACTGAGGGTGACCACGTGTGAGTCTGTCTCAAAAAATAATAAAATAAAATAAAATAAAGCCTTAAATGCAAGTTACAACACTGTAAAACTACTGAAGACTACATAGGGGTAAAGCTCCACAGCATTTGTCTTGGAACTAATTTTTTGTATATAAATCTGAAAGCATAGGAAATAAAAGGAAAATTAGACAATTATATGGCATCAAATTAAAAAGCATCCGCAGAGAAAAACAAAATAATTAACAAAGTGAAGAGACAGACTACAGAACGGGAGAAATTATTTGAGGACTATCCATTTGATAAGGGATTAATACCCAAAACACATAAGAAATCCAAGCAGCTCACTAGCAAGAGAAATGACCCAATTAAAACATGGACAAAAGACCTGAGCAGACATTTCTCAAAAGAAGACATACAAATGACAAAAAGGTACATGAAAAAAATCTCAACATCCCTAATCATTAAAGAAATGCAAATCAAAATCACAATGAGATATTAGTTAACACTTATCAGAATGACTTTTATCAAAAAGATAACTGGTAAGTGTTGGAGAGTATGCAGATAAAAGGAAACTCATATAGACTGTTGGTGGGGATGTAAATTAGTGCAACCATCATATAAGTGAATTGACAGTTTCCCAAATAAGTAAAAATAAAAATGCTATATGACCCAGTAATCCTACTTTTGGCTGTATATTCAAAGGACATATCTATACTCCCATAGTCTCTCTTTATGATCATGAAGGTATGGACACAAACTAAGTGTCCACAGTGAGTGAAAGAGTAAAGAAAATGTGGGATATACACATAATGGGATATTATATAGAATTTGGAAAGGGGGAAATTCTGTAATTTGTGACAACATGGATGAATCTGTGAGACATTATACTAAGGTAAATAAGCCAATTACAGAAAGATAAATATGGCATTATCTTACTTACATGTGGAATCCAATAAATTTTAATTCATAGAAGTAGAGAGAATGATGATTCCCAAACACTGGAAGGAGGTGAGAGGAAATGATATGTTATTTATTGAAGGGTACAAAGTTTCAGGTAGACAGGAAGAATAGATTTTGAGATTTCTTGAACAGTACAGTGACTATAGTCACCAATAATGTTACTGTGAGTTTTAAAGTAAATTTCAAATGTTTCACCATAAAAAATGAAAGGTAAGAAAACTGGATATACTAATTCCCTTGATTTAATCATACCACATTGTATACATACATAAAAACATCACATGGTACCCCAGAAATGTACAGAACTATGATTTGTCAATCAAATTTTTAAAAGACTGGGCATGGTGGATCACCCCTGTAAACCTGGCACTCTGGGTGTCTGAACCAGTAGACTCACTTGAGCTAAGAAGTTTGAGACCAGCCTGAACAGATCCATCCTCTACAATGATCAGCACAATGCTCTACCACCAAAGTAAGCTCAGAAATTTTTGATCAAAACCCAAATTCCACAATGGTGAAGGGATTAAAATCATCCACTGAACTTTCAAAAAATTTACACCAAATCACTACCAGGCTTATCAATTCTCTAAGTTAATGTAAATGATTTAAATCGTTCTCTAAAGAGGCACAGGTTGGCTGAATGGATACATAAACTCTGTCCAGATTTCTACTGAATACAATAATTTTATCTTACATTAAGGATAAAAATAGACTCGGAGTAAAGGATGATCATCTACAATTCAGGCAAACAAATCAAAAAATCAGGCAATAAATGCAATTTTATTCAAGAATACAATAGAATTGAAACCAACAAGGGTAATGAAAGATAAAGATGGTCACTACACATTTGTTAAGGGAAACACTCAACATGAAGAGATTTCAATTATGAACATTTATGTGCCAAACCAGAATGCTCCTCAATTTATAAAGGAGACCCTAACAGACATGAATGGTTTGATACCTTCCAGCACCATAATAGTCAGAGATTTTAACACCCCTTTTGCAGTTCTGGGTAGATCCAACAAGAATAAATCAAGCAAAGAAATTTTGGACTTGAATCTGACACTAGAAGAAATGGACTTAGCAGACATCTACAGAACATGTCATTCCAACAAAACTGAATAAATGTTATTCTCA
The DNA here is from genome assembly GCA_963573935.1 of Arctocebus calabarensis. NCBI lineage: Eukaryota > Metazoa > Chordata > Mammalia > Primates > Lorisidae > Arctocebus > Arctocebus calabarensis. The sequence goes on from CAUYON010081249.1 coordinate 15,736, forward strand.
TCAGCCCATGGAACTTCCTCCAAAATTAATCACATCTTAGGTCAAAAATCTAACCTCAGTAAATTTAAAAGAACAGAAATTATTCCTTGCATCTTCTCAGACCATCATAAAATAAAAGTTGAACTTAATAACAACGGGAATTTTCATAGTCCTACAAAGGCATGGAAGCTAAATAATAGTATGCTGAATGACACCTGGGTCATAGAGGAGAATAAGAAGAGAATTACCAAATTTGTGGAACAAAATGATAATGAAAACGTGAATTACCCGAACAGTGGGATACTGCAAAGGCAGTCCTAAGAGGGAAATTTATAGTGTTGCAAGCCTTACTCAAGACAATGGTAAGAGAAGAAGTTAAAAATTTAATGGGTCATCTCAAGCAACAGGAAAAGGAAGAACATCCCAATTCCCAAACCCAGCAGAAAAAAATAAATAATCAAAATTAGAGAAGAATTAAATGAAATTGAAAACAAAACAATCATTCAAAAGATCAATGAATCAAATCTGTCAGGTGGAGATAATGAACTCTTACCACAAAGTGTTGCTTTAAGATTCAAAAGAAAGGGAGGGAGGGTCAAGATGGCCAACTGGAAGCAGCTCCCAACAGAGGTTCCTGTCCAAAAGGAAAGAAAACCTTCAGAAACTGCCCAATTGAGCTGAAGACTGAGAGCCCAGCTGAGGGGGAGAGAGAGAGAAAGAGAGAGAGAGAGAGAAAGTGATAGCGGCAGGTCACCTCTGAGGCAACATGCCACGTCCAGAAACCAAGCTTCAGGCAGAAAAACTGAACTAAAGTTTTCCACCATTCTGAAATTCCAGGACACCCTTCCCCCCTTACCTGACATGCCAGAAGCCTGACCTCTGCTGAAACTGAAGGAGTAGGACTTGAGGAGTGCCCACTCTTCCTATCTGCCAGATCAGGTGCACCATCAAGCCCCAGCCAGCCCCCAGGCCTGGGATGCTGCCGGGATCACTATGCGACTCTGATCTGTGCCCCACTGGGCCTCAGCCTGCCACCTGCAGTGGCCAGGAACTCCACCGGGACTTCTGTGCCTCCTGATTTACACCCCACGGGACCTTAGCACAGCACCAGCAGTGGCCAGGAAGTCTGCAGGGACTCTCCTGTGGTGCCGATCTGTGCCCTGCCAGGCCTCAGCCTGCTGCCCACCAAGACCCCTGCCCATCCATGCCCCAGGCCTGCCACCCACAGCAGCCAGGAACTCCACTATGCCGGAACCTCCGCATAGCCCCGATTGGCACCCCACCGGGCCTTGACCTGCTGCCAGTAGCAGCCAGGAAGTCCACTGGGACTCTCTCCTGAGGCAGTCTGTGCCCAGCATAGGCTCGGCCTGCCACCTGCCAGGACCCTCGAGTGGCACCAATCCGTGCCCCAGGCCTGCCTCCCACAGCAGCCAGGAACTCCACACGACTGAGACCCCTGCACGGCCCCAATTGGCACCCCACTGGGACTTGACTCGCTGCCAACAGTAACCAGGAAATCCACTGGAACTCCCTCACAGGGTGATCTGTGCCCTGCCCTGCCTTGGCCTGCCGCCTGCCAGGACCCCCTCGTGGCTCTGATCTGGCCCTCTGGGACTTGGCCCACTACTTGCAGAAGCCAAGAACTCTGCTGGCATTTGGCTTGCCGCCTGGCCTGCTGTGGCCAGGGACCCCACTGGGACCCCCACGCTGGGCCTTTGTCTGCCGCCCACAACAACCAGGGGCTCGGCAAGGAACCTGTCAGGTCTCCACCTGCCTGCCTGGGCCAGGAACTCTGGGAGGCACACAACCCACCTCCTCCCCTCCCCTCTCTGCCTCCTCACCAGCCCTGCCCACCTGGCCAGGAACCTAGGAGGCTGCACAACCCATGCCCTCCCTCCAGAGGCCTCCTCCCAGCCAGAGACTACTGGAAGCATGGGCTCCCTTTGCAAAGGCCACCTGGTGCCCCATCCCAGGCCCTGCTGCTTGATCCAGGCATGCCACTCTCCAGAGCTGCTCCTGCAGCCAGAACTCCCTGGATGGGGCAGTCCAAGAGGAGCTACACAGGGTCACTCCCTACAAAGATCCAGTAACAACAGAGTGATCCTGCTGGGGTCTTATCTGGGAGAGACACCTCCCCAACTCTGAGGACAGTCATAGGCAATATTGAAAAATAATCATGAGGCAGAATCAACAGAAAAATTCTGGCAATATGAATAATCAAATTAGATCAACTCCACAAAGGAATGACAAGGTAGATACAGCACAAGATCCCTTGCATAAGCAAATGGCTGAGATGTCAGAAGTGGAATTCAGAGTCTGGATGGCAAATAAGATCAGCACAAAGGAGGAAAAGTTAGAATTAGGATTTCAAGCAGTAATCCAAAAGATGACTCAAAAGATGTCTCAAGAACTGAACAAATTCAAAGACAAAATGACCAAAGATTTTAACACATTGAGACAAGAAGTTGCAGCCCTCAAAGATCTGAAAAGTATGGGCGGTGCCTGTGGCTCATCAAGTAGGGCAAGGGCCCCATATACCGAAGGTGGCAGATTCAAACCCGGACTCAGCCAAACTGTAAAACAGAAATATAGCTGGGCGTTGTGGCAGGTATCTGTAGTCCCAGCTGCTTGGGAGGCTGAGGCAAGAGAATCACCTAAGCCCAGGAGTTGGAGGTTGCTGTGAGCTGTGTGATGCCACAGCACTCTACCGAAGGGGATAAAGTGAGACTCTGTCTCTACAAAAAAAAAAAAAAAAAAATAAATAATAATAATAATAAATTAATTTTAAAAAATCTGAAAAATACAGTAGAATCCCTCTGTAACAGAATGGACCAAGGAGAAGGAAGGATTTCTGACATGGAAGGCAGAGCTTAGGAATGCTCCAAAACTTACAAAGAAGAAGAGAAATGGAAGGCAAAAATGGATCATTCTCTCAGACAGCTCTGGGATAACTCGAAGAAAACCAATATTCGCCTTATAGGGATACCTGAAAACAATGAAGTGGCATCACAAGGCACAGAGTCTCTTCTATATGACATTATGAAAGAGAACTTTCCAGACATGCCAAGACATTCTGAAATTCAGAGTGCAGACAGTTTCAGAACCACAACAGGACACAACCCAAATAAGACATCCTCCAGGCACATCATAATTAAATTCACTAAAGTTAATAAGAAGGAGAAAATTCTGAAAGGAGCCAGATGTAAGAAATCCATTACCTACAAGGGGAAGTATATTAGAATAACTGCAGATCTCTCTGATCAAATCTTTCAAGCTACAAGCAATTGGTCATCGACTTTTCATCTCCTAAACCAAGGTACTTTCAACCCAGGATCCTGTATCCAGCTAAATTGAGTTTCATTTATCATGGAGAAATTAAATACTTCAATGACATGCACATGTTCAAGAAATTTGCTATAACTAAGCCAGCTCTCCAGGATATTCTCAGACCTATCCTCCACAATGACCAGCACAAACCTCCACCATAAAAGTAAAGTCACCCAGAAATTATTTAACAAATTTCATCTTCCACAATGATGAAAGAATTAATAATGTCCACTGGACTTTCTAAAGATTTATCATTACTTTCAATTAATGTGAATAGTTTAAATTGTCCTCTAAAGAGGTATAGGTTGGCTGACTGGATACAAAAACTCAGGCCAGATATCTGCTGCATACAAGAATCTCACCTTTGCTTAAAAGATAAATTTAGACTCAAGGTAAAAGGATGGTCATCTATATTCCAGGCAAATGGAAAACAAAAAAAGCAGGTGTTGTAATCTTATTTGCAGATACAATAGGCTTTAAACCAACCAAAGTAAAGAAGGATAAAGACGGATGTTTTATATTTGTTAAAGGTACCACTCAATATGATGAGTTTTCAATTATTGATATTTATGTGCCCAACCAGACTTCACATCAATTTATAAGAAAAACTCTAATAGACATGAGTAACATGATTTCCTCCAGCTCCATAGTAGTTGGAGATTTTAATACTACTTTAGCAGTGTTGGATAGATCCTCCAAAAAAGAAACTAAGTAAAGAAATTTTAAATTTAAACTTAACCATTCAACAACTGGATTTAACAGACATCTACAGAACATTTCATCCTAATAAAACTGAATAGACGTTCTTCTCAGTACCCCATGGAACATACTCAAATATTGATCACAATTTAGGTCACAAGTCTAATCTGAGAAAATTTAAAAGAATAGAAATTATTCCTTGCACCCTCTCCACCATCATAGAATAAAAGTTGAACTCAAAAACAACAAGAATCTGCATACTCATACAAAAACATGTAAGCTAAATAACCTTATGCTGAAGGACAACTGGGTCATAGATGAGATTAAGAAGGAAATTACCAAATTATTGGAACAAAATGACAATAAAAACACAAATTATCAGAACCTCTGGGATACTGCAAAGGCAGTCCTAAGAAGGAAATTTATAGCACTGGAAGTCTTCCTCAAGAAAACAGAAAGTGAGGAAGTTAACAACTTAGTGGGACACCTCAAGCAATTGGGAAAGGAAGAACATTCCAAGCCCTAACCCAGCAGAAGAAAATAAATAACTAAAAAAAGGGCAGAATTAAATGAAATTTAAAAAAAAAAAGAATTATACAACAGATCAATAAATCAAAAAGTTGGTTGTTTGAAAAGGTCAATAAAGTAGATAAAACTTTGCCTAACCTAACCAGGAAAAAAAGACTAAAATCTCTAATTTCATCAATCAGAAATGGTAAAGATGAAATAACAACAGACCCCTCAGAAACTCAAAAAATCCTTAACGAATATTACAAGAAACTTTACTCTCAGAAATATGAAAATCTGAAGGAAATCGACCAATACTTGAAAGCACATCACCTACCAAGACTTAGCCAGAATGTAGTGGAAATGTTGAACAGTCCTATATCAAGTTCTGAAAAAGCATCAACTATACAATATCTCCCTAAAAAGAAAAGCCCAGGACCAGATGTCTTCACGTCAGAATTCTACCAAACCTTTAAAAATGAACTAGTACCTATATTACTAAACCTCTTCCAAAATATAGAAAAAGAAGGAATAATACCCAACACATTCTATGAAGCAAACATCACCTTGATCTCTAAACCAGGGAGAGATCCAACAAGAAAAGAAAACTATAGACCAATATAACTAATGAATATTGATGTGAAAATATTTAACAAGATACTAACCAACAGAATCCAACAACACATCAAACAAATTATACGCCATGACCAAATGGGATTTTTCCTAGGGTCTCAAGGTTTGCTCAATACACGTAAATTTATAAATGTAATGCAGCACATAAACAAATTAAAAAATAAAGACCATATGATTCTCTCAATTGATGCAGAAAAAGCTTTTGACAATATCCAGCATCCCTTCATGATCAGAACACCTAAAAAATTGGTATAGAAGGGACATTTCTTAAACTGATAAGAGGCCATCTACAGCAAACCCACAGCCAATATCGTATTGAACGGAGTTAAATTGAAACTATTTCCACTTAGGTCAGGAACCAGGCAAGGTTGCTCATTGTCTCCATTGCTCTTCAACATCATAATGGAAGCTTTAGCCATTGCAATCAGGGAAGAAAAGGCAATCAAGGGTATCCACATAGGGTCAGAAGAGATTAAAATTTCACTCTTCGTAGGTGATATGATTCTATGTCTGGAAAAAACCAGAGAGTCTGCTACAAAACATTTAGAAGTGATCAAGGAATACAGCAATGTCTCAGGCTACAAAATCAACACCCACGAATCTGTAGCCTTTATGTATACCAACAATAGCCAAGCCAAAAAAACAGTCAAGGACTCTATTCCTTTCACAGTAGTGCCAAAGTAGATGAAATATTTGGGAGTTTACCTAACAAAGGATGTGAAAGATCCCTATAAAGAGAACTATGAAACTTTAAGAAAAGAAATAGCTGAAAATGTTAACAAATGGAAAAATTTACTACACTAATGGCTGGGAAGAATCAACATTGTTAAAATGTCTATATTACCCAAAGCAATATATACTTTTAATGCAATTCCTATCAAAGCTCCATTGTCATATTTTAAAGATCTTGAAAAATAATATGTCATTTTATATGGAATCATAAAAAAACCTCGAATAGCCAAGACATTACTCAGAAATAAAAATGAAGCAGGAGGAATCACGCTATGAGACCTGAGAATCTACTATAAATTGATAGTGATCAAAACAGCATGGCATTGGAACAAAAACAGAGAGGTAAACGTTTGGAACAGAATAGAGAACCAAGAGATGAATCCAGCTACTTACTGTTACTTGATCTTTGCCAAGCCAATTAAAATCATTCAGTGGGGGAAAAGACTCCCTATTTAACAAATGGTGCTTGGTGAACTGGCTGGCAACCTGCAGAAGACTGAAACTGGACCCACACCTCTCACCATTAACTAAGGTAGACTCTCACTGGATTAAAGATTTAAACTTAAGATATGAAACTTTCAAAATATTAGAAGAAAGTGCAGGGAAAACTCTTGAAGGAATCGGCTTGGGTGAATATTTTATGAGGAGGACTCCCCAGGCAACTGAAGCAGTATCAAAAATACACTACTGGGACCTGATCAAACTAAAAAGCTTCTGTACAGCTAAGAACATAGTAAGTATAGCAAGCAGATAACCCTCAGAATTGGAGAAAATATTTGCAAGTTATACCTCTGACAAAGGTCTGGTAACCAGAATACACAGAGAACTCCAATGTATTAGCAAG
>CAUYON010081250.1:0-25544 GCA_963573935.1 Arctocebus calabarensis
GGTCTTGGGGTCTTGGTGTGTGCCACACCTTTTGGGGGCAAAACACGATTGTAAGAGGGTCTTTTCCTAACAAATGCAACCAGTGTAACATGGTTTCTTGTACCCTCAATGAATCCCCAACAATAAAAAAAATAAAAAAAATAAAAGTTGAACTCAGTAACAAAAGGAATCTTCATACTCATTCAAAAACATAGAAGCTAAATAACCTTATGCTGAATGACACCTGGGTCATAGATGAAATTAAAAACAAATTACCAAATTTTTGGAACAAAATGATAATGAAGATACAAATTATCAGAACCTCTGGGATACCGCAAAGACAGTCCTAAGAGAGAAATTTGTCACACTACAAGCCTTCTTCAAAAGAACGGAAAGAGAGGATGTCAACAAATTAATGGGACATCTTAAGCAACTGGAAAAGGAAGAACATTCCAATCCCAAAATCAGCAGAAGAAAAAAAACTAACCAAAATCAGAGCAGAATTAAATGAAATTGAAAACAAAAGAATTATACAACAGATCAATCAATTGAAAAGTTGGTTTTTTGAAAAGGTCAATAAAATATATGAAACTTTGGCTAACCTAACCAGGAATAAAGACAGTAAAATCTCTAATTTCATCGATCAGAAATGGTAAAGATGAAATAACAACAGACTCCTCATGGGATCACACTTATAGTGCATCTTAGAAGGGACAGGTAAAACCCACTAAATGCAGAACACAAATGTTTTCACATAATAAACGAGAAAATCTCATGAAGGTTATGTCAAACAGTTGGATGAAAATATTTCAGATTGTATATGAAACCCGCACACTGTACCCCATAATTACACTAATGTACACAGCTATGATTTAATTTAAAAAATTTTTAAAAAAGTGATTCTGAGATGAAGGCTTCTCCTTGAGAAATAAAAGCTGCTGGATTTAGCATTCGGCCCTCACTTTTGTTCAATAGAGTTGTCATTTTAGACCCAAGCTTTCCCTAGAGATAGTGATTCCACCAGGGGAAGCAATATGTGAAGTTATTGCAAGAAAGTTTTTATGTGAAATTGTGACTCCTGCCAGGGATGTCATATGTTTTAGTTAACTTTCTTCCCAGGAACTAGGAAAATTTCCCAAGCCCCAGATAAATACAGCTGGAATGGTATTCAGAAATCAGTAGTCCTGGGCTAAAGAGAGAGCCTGCATTTTACATACTCCATTTGTTTCTGGTTGAGATAAACCCTCTATTTTATTTTTGCTTAAGGTGAAAGTCCAATTCACTTTGAAAGCCTTTTTCCATTGGAAGAAAATGATTAAGATTTCTGTCATTGCTATTGCAATTTATACCATAAAAAATTTTACGTAGGGAAGGTAATGGCTTCTACTGGATTCCTTCCACAACTCCCCAAGGAATAAAAACAAACAACTGGCAATCGACAAGATGTTCTGCTTCAGCCTCTTGCTTCTCACTCCTGCAGTGTTAGACACTCTCTCCGCCTCTTCTGTTGATCAGGAACTCTGCACGTTCGCAGTGCAAAGTAATTAATGTTTCTCATGTTGACTCTCAGGAACTACAAAACCATGAAGTGCCCTTCAGAATTATCAAGGAGAAATTAAATTATGCTTACTACAATTTTAGAGCAATTTTGCCCATGATTTAAAGCACCTCTACAGGTATGGGCTGTAGCTGGCTCATACTGCTTTGCAAGAGCTAAGTTAAATGGTAAACAATTTTTCAAGCCAGATGTAAAACCTTTGACATTGGGCCATGGTGGAAGTATTTGTATCATAGAAATTGACATCTGCTAAAAATTAGGGTTCCTCCTCCAGATAAACCGGTTTATCAGCCTACTATTGTCTGTACCTTCAAACTGCATAATTCAACTAATACCCATCAGCTGGGACAGCACATCTCACCCTTGCTGGGCAATAACTTACTAATGAATTTTACTAGTTTTGAAAAGCCACTTAATATCTGTATTAGTTTCCTGTTAGCTGCTATAACAAATCATGGAAGTAATCTACATGTATTCTCTCAAGTCACTGGGCTGACATCTAGGGACTGTTGTCCCTAGGGACGGAGAATCTGTTCCTTGTCCAGTTCCTAGTGGCTGTTGATGTGCCTTGGCTATGAGAATGCCTCTCTAGTCCTCAAGTCAAGCATCTCCAAATGTCTTTCTGCTCTATCTCCACTATTTTCGTTGTCTTTTTTTTTCCAATCTGTGTGTGTTTGTCTGTGTATGCACGTGTGTGGTGTCCATGTGAAAACTTCCTGTGCCTCTCTCTTATCATGTTACTTGTGATTGCATTGGGGGTCCACCCAGAATAATCTCCCCTATTTCAAGATCCTTAACTTCATTTCATCTAACAAAGCCCACCCTCCCTTTTCAGATAAAGTAACATTTACAGCTTCCAGGGATTAGGACCTGTGTCTTTGGGAGGGCCACTTCTTAGCCTGCCACAATATCCATCTCAGTAGCGCCTTGTATGTACAGATGCATACTGTATTTGAGCCACATCCTTAGTGAACTATAAAGTCTTAACAGTAATGATAGCAGCGGCTCTTCTTCATTGAGTACTTACTTCCTATGTACCAGGCAAAATACTTCACACCTAATAATCTCTTCATGTGATTATTGCTCCTTCCCAAATCAAGAAATATGTGCTCACATGTCATAAGTCAGGTGTTATGAAGCTGGTGATGCTGTGTTGCATTTGTGCAAATACAGTTAACAATACTTATAACTTATTGCAAAGTGTCAACAAGTTTAAAATAGTAACTTTAGGAGGCCAGGTTTGGTGGCTCACACCTATAATCCCAGCACAGTGGGAAGATGAAGAGGGTAGATTACTTGAGCTCAGGAGTTTGAGACCAGCCTGAGCAAGAGGAAAACTTTGTCTTTAAAAAAACAGCCAGGGATTGTGGTGGATGTCTGTAGTCCCAGCTACCAGGGAGGCTGAGGCAAGAGAATTGCTTGAGCCCAGAAGTTTGATGTTGCTGTGAGCTTTGATCCCACAACACTCAACGCAGTGCAACAAAGTGAGACTCTGTCTCAATAATAATAATAATAATGATAATAAAAATAGTAACTTCAGCACAGAGATTTTGTTGATGCAAGATACAATGAAAAGAAATGAGAATTTATCTATACAATAAACCTTTCATGTTTTCCTGTCATGAAAGGTAATCATCTGTACATATACACAATAAATTTACCAAATTCATTCCAACTTCATGGCATTTATCTTGAAAGTTGTTGAAGGTATTCATTCTCCATGTCTGCTTGCAAGAATGCCCAAAGTGAGTAGCAAAAAAAATCTATTATGACCCAAATGACCTCTAAAACCTGCTCCAAGTTAGTAGTATCAGCTGATTCTCCCAAAGTGATTGAAGAGTATATATTTTCCTTTTAGAGTATATGGAGTTGTTTTGTTAGGTTGAAAACTAATTCATATTGCTGATCAGTTATGGTTCACCTTGAAAGAGGCAGTTGTTTCTACTTTGAAATGTTATTGGGGTCAAAGCATCCTATAACTTTGACAATGCATTCTTTCACAGTTTCTACACCACTGATTGGCTTCCCTTTGTTCCTGAGTATATAAGCTACTTTATAAGTTGCTTCACTGGCATTATTTCCAGGTCTTATGGCTCTTGGAAAGAACTGCCTTTCCTTTTGCTTTATATCTTTCAATTTCTGCAGTATGAGTACAACTTTTGTGCCTCTCCCTCTAATTTAAAATATTTGTGGTCTTTATGAGTGTTATAATGCTGATGAGCATTGAATTTCTTTAACATTGAGATCGTGGCATCATAAAACAAGCAAGTCTTCTTATTTTCAGCAGAAACAAGCTAATGTTGCAATTCCCAGTTCTCATTAAAAAGTCTGTTTCCTTCCTTCAGTGTTCTTTTGGTCTTCTTTGACGTGATGGTCTGCTAAGCAGACAGAATTAAAAAATACTGTCAAGCTGTGCAACTATTCACAATTTTAATTCAAACAGAAACAAAGTTCACTGTTTTCAAGAGCTGATAACAGATTGGTGTCCTTGACCCCTACAAAATCGCACCAACCGGCTTCCTGAGGTAGTGGTGCCAGTCAGGTGGGGGAAGTTAGGACCAAATTATGAGCAGCCAGCAATTTAGTCTTTATGGCTTACTAATATTCTAATTGTGTTAATTAAATTAATTAATTAAATTTAATTCTTTGGTTTTTAAATGTATTCTTTATTTTTTTTTTGAGACAGAGTCTCACTTTGTCACCTTCAGTAGAGTGTTGTGGCGTCATAGCTCACAATGACCTCAAACTCTTGAGTTCAAAGAGATCCTCTTGCCTCAGCCTCCCTGATAGCAAGGACTATAGGTACCCACCACAACACCTGGTTATTTTTTAGAGATGGGGTCTCACTCTTGCTCAGGCTGGTCTCGAATTCCTGAGCTTAATTAATCTACCTGCCTCAACCTCCCAGAGTGCTAGGATTGCAGGAGTGAGCCACTGTGCCCCGCCTTAAATATATTCATTTTAAAAATAAAATAAAAAATGTAAAAGATGAACAAAAATGTATGAATAAAAATAAAATAATTTGTTTTGTAAAATTTAGATTCAGTCAAAAAGCTGCACTCACTTAAAGATCCAGAAATCCACTGGTGACTAAGGCCACAGGTTCCCTACCCTGTCATAACTTCTCTTTTTGGAGCACCAGGATCTAAACCAATGTGTCATGATATATAGGCCTTACTTCACTCCACTCTCCACCTCAAAGCCATTTCTTGGGGGCTGTGCGTGAAGTTGTTCCAGGGCCTCCTATTTTATGCGGGCTACTTTTCCTATCCTAGGTTCACACTTTCCAAGTCTGTCCCTTGGTCACTCTTAGTGAGCTCATTTTAACCCTAAAACTGGCTTGTTTAAGAGGAGTATGGAAAATATATCTATTGGCTGGGAATGACCTCTCTGATATGAAAAGTCCCTGGCCAGGTGAATGGAAGGGCCAAGGTTGGTCCCTGGGTGAAACCATAACTTGCAATACCATCTCTCAAGAGGTGGTGTAGAAAGGGCCATGAACAATGAGTGTTGGTTATATGCCTGTAATTCTCTACCCTGCTGTCTTTCTCTTCATCTGCCTGCATAGCTCACTATTCATTTCTACAACTGACACGAGAGCGGGGAAGACGAAGGGAACTAACGTGTGGTGATTGCCTCTTTATGTCAGGCTCTGTGCTGAGGGTGTTTTACTTATTGGGCTAAGGATGCTATGAAATCCAAAAACATTTTCTAAGGTTATTCTTTGTAGCTGTGATTAATAATCTGGTAGAACTGTTACAGTGATGTAATATAGGCCGTCAATTAAGTTTGGGTAGAATGTCTACATTTCTGTTAAAATATAATTTTTTGATTATGAATAAAACCTTGTTGAATCTAGCCTATATGGTTGCTAGGGTTTAACAGAGGAATTCAAGTCAGGTTTGTTTAGTTTTACAAATGCTCTGTTGTCCCTGAGTGATTTTGTGTAGAAGCAGAAAATGGATTCCTAGAAATCAGGCAGAGGTCAAGGGCAGAACTAGGGAAGATGATTTGTGTTTCATTACTGTGACTGAAAATTATGTAATTTCTTAGAGCCTCACTTTCTTTTTCTTTCCTTCCTTCCTTCTTTCTTCAGACAGAGTCTCACTTTGTTGCCCTTGTAGACTGCTGTGGTGTCACAGCTCACAGCAACCTCTAGCTCTTGGGCTTAGGCGATTCTCTTGCCTCAGCCTCCCGAGTAGCTGGGAAGATAGGTTCCTGCCACAACACCTGGCTCTATTTTTTTGTTGCAGTTTCGCTGGGGCCAGGTTTGATCCCGCCACCCGCAGTATTTGGGGCTGGCGCCCTACCCACTGAGCCACAGGTGCTGCCCTCTTTTTTTTTTTTTTGTAGTTTTTGGATGGGGCCGGGTTTGAACCTGCCACCTCCAGTGTATGGGGCTGGGGCCCTACTCCTTTGAGCTACAGGTGCTGCCCTCTTTTTTTTTTTTAAGAGGCAATTTCTCAGTATGTTGCCCATGCTGGAGGGCAGTGGGTATTCACAGGTGTGCTCATAAGTCACTGCAGCCTCTAACTTGTAGGCTCAAGCAATCTTCCTGCCTCAGCTGGGACTCCAGGCATGAGCCTCCATGTCCAGCAGTTTCTTTATGTGTAAAACTGTGATAATAATTTCTACTGTTCATCCTTTTTTTTGAAACCTTAGAAATGAATTAAGAGATATAAAATGGCTTACCAGGTAGTGCCTGTGGCTCAAGGAGTAGGGCGCCAGCCCCATATGCCTTAGGTGGTGGGTTCAAACCTGGCCCTGGCCAAAAATTGCAATAAAATAAAATAAAAAATAAAATGGCTTACCAATATGATAAGGATCCAGTAAGTGGTGGCTATCACGTCAATATTAGCAGCTTTGCTATAGGTTGACTATTTGTGTCCCCACCCCAAATTCATATGTTGAAATCTTAACTTTGGGAGGTGATTAGGTCACTTCATAGATGAAGGCTTCATGATTGGAACTGCTGTCCTTATAAAAGAGACACCAGAGAATCAGCTTGCCCCTCTTCCATGTGCGATTACAGTCTGTAACAAAAGAGGCCCTCACTAGCTCTCACCATCCCGAAGCCCACTTCCAGCCTCCAGAACAGTGAGAGGTTAAGTTTCTGTAGTTTATAAGCCACTCAGTTTATGGCATTTTGTGGTAACAGCCCAAATGGGCCAAGACAGGCTTAACCTATACAAATACACTAACCATGAGTCTCAGACAAAACACCATCTTGCTCTAGTCACCTGAACAATGCAGACAATGTCTCTGTCTCCTTTCCACTTCTGCAGTGCAATGGGAATAGTGATATTACCTTTTTCTATCTGGGAAGGGTTCTCTTGCCAGGTCTCCACTATTTTTCTCCTACCAGGCCTGTGAACTCCACTTCAGTTAGAGTGACTGCCACTCAAAACAGCCTTTGCTCCGTGTATATGCTTATTTCTATACCTTTGACTGAGATCAAGGAGGATATCTTATTTCTGAATCTTTACTCCCTAATATAATTCCCAGAACATGAAAGAGGCACTAAATATTCCCATCAAATTGAATTTGAATAAAGTTTTAACCTTTTGAAATAGAAACAAAAAAAGAACAGACTGAATATTTATTAGAATCCAAGTCTTTCTCATGGGAAAGGAGATCAATGCCGTTGTTATGCCTTTTGTACATTCCTTCTTAAACTTTGTTTATTTTGGCTTGGTTGGCTGTTGGTACAGAGAGAGGCAATGTTCAATTTTTGTGATTTTAGAACCCATCTGAAGAAAGAAAGAGAGAGAGAAAGAAAGAAAGAGAAAGAGAAAGAAAGAAAGACAGCAGAGGAGAACTAAGGAGCCAATCACCCTCAAGTGACTTTGTCCCGAGTTACCCACAACCCACACACCCACGGGCCCCACTTACCTCGCCCTGGTCCAAGCTCTGCAGCACTAACTTTTGCTTTTGGAGAGCTCAGTGTCTAGCATAGATCCCATATCAGCATAAGTCAGATCAGGTGAGAGAAACCACTGGTGATTTGAGCAGGGAAAGTTAAATACAAAGAATTATTAACTAGCAGTCTATTGTTTAGAGACTCATGAGGACACAGAGGGGAGAATGTGAGAAGCTAAGCCAGGGAGTTTTGACCTTCAGGACAAGAGTGAGAACTTTGTTTTTCTTCTAGGGCTGTGCCTGAGTGAGCATGACTTGCCCTATTTATTAGGCAACATTAGACTCTGCAGCATTTCCTTTCAGATCACCCCAGGCATTTAGGCTATTTAAAAAATCTAAATAACATCTCAGTCAAACTAACATTCCGAGAGAGAAATGTTTTACTCGATCTTTTCCCAGAATGACCTTCAGGTCTCAGAGGGAGTACAAATAGGCTGGGCGATAAGTTGATGTATTTGGAGATTCATGGGAACCCAGAGGTTTTGGCAAAGGCACATATAAATCTCAAGGAAAAATTAAATATAATTTCATATCATAAGAACCACACAGTAGAATTTGAATGCAGCAGAAATCATAACAGCTGTTTGTTATCTCTCATTTAAACAATTATAACAGGATTGCTTAAACAAATTCCTTCCCTTTCTAGAATGTTCAAAGTATTTAATATTTGCATAATGATCAATCTCCAGCTCCAGAGGAAATTCCCAAAGGGAAAGATGACACAGAAGCATTTTAAATTGCAACAACATGGTAAAGAGAAAGAGAGAGCATGCCAAACCCTCAGTTTTGGGACCTACACTCTCAGGAGATTCTAAATAACGGTCTTCATCCTGTTAAATATTAAACTGAAGACAGGATGACCAAGAGAATACAGTCTCGAACATTTGGACAATGCATACTAACTAGGTCAAAGGCACAGCACCAAGTAAGGAATAGTACTATATTATGGAACGATAGATGAATATTTCAAGGTAGTTTTATCCTGTTCTTTAAAAAGGCTAAATTCTTATTCTCAGAACCCTGCAAACCCATACACCATTACCTCTACACTTGAATCCAAGGAAAGTGCTGAATTTATATTTTTTCAAAGATGGGCTTCACCAGCTGTTTCTGTGCTGGGATTTAGGGGGCTCTGGGGGACTTTTGGCTAGAAAAGGGCAGCAAGCTTGAGGTGCACTCCCAGGTCTCAGTGATTGACTGTAAAATTAAGAGTTGGGTTAGACCAATGGCTCTTGACTTGGCAGAACTTTGAGATTACCTGGGGAACTTTAAAATAATATCCACACTCAGATCCCATCTCAGGCTAATTAAATTGAAATCTTTGTGCCAGGTGTAGCACTAAAGGCAACCTTAGATAATACGTAAATGAGTGGATGTGACAGTGTTCCAAAAACTTTATTTACAAAAATAGGTGACAGACTGGATTTGACTTGTGGGCCGTAGTTTACCCAATGGTGGAATGTAGCAAACCCAGTTGGCTCTCGGATTGCATTGTAAGGATGTAAATTAGGGTTGGCGATTTTAATTAAGCCTAAGGAGGCTAAAGGGTGTTAGGGTTCTTATGTGAGCAAGTAGGTCCACTATGAGAGGAAAAGTCATGAGAGAACAATAATAATGAGTGGTTTGTGGTGGATGCCTACAGTCCCAGCTACTGGGGAGACTAAGGCAAGAGGATCACTTGAATCCAGGTGCCTGAGGTTGCTATGAGCTAGGCTGATGCCGTGGAACTCTGGCTGTGACAACAGAGTGAGAGTCTGTCTCAAGAATAAAAAATAATGATTGGTAACGGCAATGGCTACTGTTTATGGAAGACTTGTTACATAACTTTGATTAAATATTTTATATATTTTATCTCAAACAAAGTTATTGACCTCATAACTTTGAGGTCAATGTTATTATATTTCTATTTTGTAAATGAGGAAATTGAGTGATGGAGAGGTTACATGAATTTCCTAGAGACACACACCTAATAAGCATCATACTGAAATGTAAGACCAGATAATGTGACTTTAGAGACAACATGTCTAATGATGACACATTGGTACCTCCCCCAGAGGACACAGCCAAGTCAAAAGTCAGCATAGCTGGGAGGGAGTAGAAGGATCTCTACCTGGATACTGCAGTCTCTTTTCAGGTTCTAGGGGTTCCCAATGTTGCAGATGGGCCAAGAATAGTAGCATGGGGTGTACATTATAGGGAGACAATTCTCCATGGGTCTTTCATATTTCTACACGTCTTCGAGCAGAAGCATTGATAGCTTTTTGTTTAAGGCTATTTTTTTCAGGGATGTTTGTGTATTGAACAGCCATAGAAGAATAGAAAGATGGTTTGTTTTAGGTAGCGTATAAGAAAGACAATGTCTCCTTTGGGGGTGAAGTTGGATAAGTTTGCTTGCAACCCATTGTAAAAGACTGGGGTTCTTTAGCTGTGATAGAACCCACTGTGTGTATAGTACATGCATGGTCTATTCTGTTACCTCCTTGGGACTTGAGGGGCAAAGGCAAATAATCTGAACATGGTTCTTATGTTGCTTGCTGTGCTGAGTGTAATAAAGTCCTTTATCTTTGGCCCAGGAATCTCATGTCTTCCGCTAGCATCCATAAATCTGTGGCAGGCTAACTTGATATCATGCTAGCAGGATAAAATCTGAAATCTTTCACAGCTCTTGATATTCATGGGAAGTACAAGGGGTCATTATGGCTGGTCTGAGGATGAAGGCAATTCACCCTGCTCTTGGCTTGACTTTTCATTCTTTTTAATTATGGATGAACAAATGCCAGAAGGCCTATCCTGAAGCCAGAGGGAGGCAAGCCTCTACAATCACTCGTAGCTCTTAGTTACTTAACTAGCAGAATGCCATGGTCCTTTGAGAAGGACTGAAAACTGGTCACATGTAGTTAAAGATGTGCAGTTGAGTCATGGGAAGAATTTTTAATGAACCATAAGTGTAGCATAAATACTACATTCCAGCAATCTGATATAGTGGTTCCCAAAGCTGCTCACCAGAATCACATGGTAGCATTAAAATAACAACAATAAAGCAACAGATTCTCGAGCACCATTTCATAAATAATGAATCAGAATATCTGGGGGAGAGGCTTAGAAATCAATATTTTACAAAGACTTCTCAGGTATTTAGATGCAGTCAGTCCCTGAACTGTTCTAATGATAAGGATTGAATTCTATTCCAGACAAATTCAGCTTTTCTGTACATACATTTCTTTCTTTTTCTTTTTTTGAGACAGAGTCTCACTTTGTTGCCCTGGGTAGAGTGCCCTGGAGTCACAGCTCACAGCAACCTCAACTTTTGGGCTCAAGTGATTCTCTTGCCTCAGCATCCTGAATAGGAGGGGCTATAGCCACCCACCCCATGGCCTGGCTATTTTTAGAGACAGAGTCTCAGTCTTGTTCAGGCTGATCTCAAACCTGTGAGCTCAAGGCAATCCACCTTCCTCGGCCTCCCAGAGTGCTAGACCCAGATTTCTATTCTTGGTCTGATATCTTTCAAGGAGCTGTTCCTTCTAGAGACGCCAGTATATGTCAGTGGCACTTCATAAAGTTCAAGAGGCACAAGGGAAAGATGACTGTGGGAGGTGGAACTGAATGCAAACCTGCATTTGAACAAGATTCCCCAGGTGATCTTTTGTGTTCTAAAAAAAAAAAAAAAGAAAACCAAAACTCTACTCTAGAGGATGTAATAATAATCTGGTTCAGAAATATTCTCAAAAGAGATGATAAGATATTGAATCCAAAGGTCAATGGGAAGCATATTTGGGGGAGGAACACAGTTACACAGGGCAAAGGAGAACAACACTTTAAATCCATAATAGAAAAGATGATTAATATGCATCACATGGTGCACAGAACACGCACAGAGTATACCTGGGTTATTATACTCTGCACCACAAACATCAGAAAATGTTTGAGTAGGATGGTAACCAGCCCTCCAAATCAGTAGAAAACTGCCTCCCTATTACTGTAGACACAGAGCAAGTTCTTACTGAATGACTGTTCAATACCAAATTCAATGCTTGAGCAAGGGGTGGCTGTGTGTGGCTGTGAGGGAGGCAGAACCAATCTTGGCAATCCACTGTGTTCCTCTGAACACTCCGGGCCTCTCCATCCCTCTCTCTAAACTTCTTACATTGTTCCCCTCAGCTCACTACCCTGCCCTCCCACATAAAAATGCTCAGTTATAGGCAAGGTGCACTGGTAGGTTTAATAACTGGCTCTCCAGAAAAGAAAATAAATAAATAAAGCTCTCTCTCTCAAATGCAGCATTTGCCAGTTTCCATGGTATAAATACTCCTGCCAGGGCTGGTGGTAAGCTGTCTATAGGACATCACTGAACATAGAGTTGGGACAAGGTATGAGTTGGCCCCAGGATACGACTGCCAATAAGTGGAAAGAAGGGCAAGAAGGAAGAGAAAAGGGTGGAAAGGACACCGTAGAGCGGTTGAGGGCCTTTTCCGTAAGCGAGGGACAGGAAATCCAGTTGGTGAGATCTGGAGTCCTTTAACTTTGTTACTATGATTCAGAAACACAGGCAGCCACCTCTTCAGGGCAAACAGGACTCCTCGTGTGCTCACCTTGCTTTCTTGGCCACATGCTGAAGATTTGGCCGTCTTGTCCCACCTGTGGACAATCTCTTAGCTTCAACATCATGGAGAACTTCCTTGTATTGTAGATTTAAAAGACTCAGACGCTGAGCTGGAGAAAGTTGTAGGACAGCAAGAGCGACTTGCTTTCCATATTGATTGCAGCGCCTTCCATAAACATTATCTGGGCTCTGGAATGTTCACACCTACCCTTCATGGACACACCACACCCTTTCTTCCCTGTCTGAGCTAATAACACCCACCCAGCTTCCTCAAGTGTCACACACCCTGTTTTGCTGGACATGGTTCAGGCCCTCACCTGGTTTCCTTGGACGTCATCCAATAGCTACATACCTGTCTTTCCTGCCAGATCTCTAGCTGGCACATAACTCCTGTCCCTTGGGGTTATTAGCAGATAACACATATCTAACTTGCCGTAGGCATTGGCAGGCTGCTGTACCTGTCCCCCTGCCCCTAGCACTGCCTTGGGGTGTCATGTTTGCTCTCTAAAGTCCTGATTCTGTGGCTCCATCCCCTTTGGTCACCTCCAAAGCTACACACAATTGATTTCATTTGGAGCTGCTCTGGCCAGCTGAACCACGCTATGCTCATCTTACCAACAGAGCACACACCTAAATTTCCCCAAAGTGCTCATCTTTTGCTTTTTGGGGGAAAGCATGCAGTGCTAGGGATCTAGCTCACTATAGACAGCCCAAATTAATGCTGCTTAGTCTGCATGCAAGCAAACTTTTTGTATCCTCTCTTTGGTGTCTAATCTGACTTTCAGGAAAGAAATGCATCTACTAGCAAGTGAAAAGTCCTTTTTGCAGTCCTACGATCAGTTTGAAATATAACAGCTTATTTAGTCCTCTTCCCGGATGAATGTACCTTTATCTCTAGATTTATGATTTGGTTTTTATTTCTTCTGAAATAGAGACAGAAGTAGTCGAGGTTTCTTTCTCTCTAACTCTCAGAACTGGGACCCCTTCTCTGAGGATTACCTCTCTTTTAACTATCCAAAGGAGCTTCTAGTTAGGTTTTTCCTTTTAATTCTCATTTTCTCTCCCTGTTTTCTCCTGGAGCACATAAAGAAATCATTACAGTTCTTTATAAAGACAGGGCCGGATTACACGATTTAGAATGTTCTACATCTTGCAGAAGCAATCCAGGTGGCTCAGCCAACTCACAACTGCTTTTGTATCTTCCCAGGTTGGGGGAGGCAGTGGGGCCAGAGGTCAGCGTGTCCTTTGTGTCAACTAAGAATGTTGCTCCACCCCCTGAGTGTCCCATTCAGAGTGCAGGCCAAAGGTCTCTGGACTAAAAAATGCCTTTTGTTCAAGCCCAAGTTTCAGAGGAAGGAATTCCAGCTTCTGCTGTCAGGCCTGAAAGACTAGAGCATCGTGGAACTTTCTTCTTTCTCATAGATGTCCAGTGAACTTGTTCAATTTGTCCTCTAACCCTCCACAGAGAGTTTTATTTAATGTTGAGTTTGGAAGGCTGCCAATCTGGACACAAAAATGTGAGTGCCTAAGGTGAGAGATTCTTCCAAAGTTCTTGGCTGTCAGAAAGATGGACATCACCAAATGGCTCTGAAAAGAAAGATGAAAGGGATTGACATCATAAGCAGTTGTGAGATTAGACTGTCCGAGCCACTAGGCTGAAGACTGAGCAAGAGGCACAGCAGAGAAAATTCTGCACAGGAATTGGTAGCATTATGTACAAGGTTTTAGGGGATTATTTGAGAAGGCCGGGTTGAATGGACACTAATGAGCTAATGACTCAAATCTAGGAACGAGTAACAGCATAGCAACCACAGCTGTGCCTGGAGGTGGGGTGCTGTGTAGTCGTCACAACTAGGGTGAGACACTGGGCTACACGATGAGGTTGGCTGACCCCCTGCCCAGTGAACAAGTTCTCAAAACATATTTAACTAAAATACAGACTGTGAATATGCCCACAAGGATTCTTAGGGCATGCACTCAATTATGTTAGCTCTCTTTTTAAAAATTAAGGCCCTCGTTAGGACAAGGGACTAAACTATATGGACAAATCTTAAAAATGTTAGGATCCCTGAGACTAGATTATTGTAGGAACTCAGAAAATGCTTTATTGGTTACAACATATGCTATGGCACTGGTCTTTAAGAGAGTGGTGACAAAGGGCTGGGCGTGGTGGCTCATGCCTGTAATCCTAGCACTGTGGGAGGCTGAGGCACGTGGATTGCCCTGAGCTCAGAGGTTCGAGATCAGCCTGAGCCAGAGTGAGACCCCCATCTCGACAAAAAGAAAGTCGGGCGTTGTGGCCGGTGACCATAGTCCCAGCTACTTGGGAGGCTGAGGCAAGAGAATCACTTAAGCCCAAGAGCTGGAGGTTGTTGTGAGCTATGATGCCATGACACCCTACCAAGGGCCACAAAGTGAGACTCTGTCTCAATAAAAAAGTAAAAATAAAAGAGGGTGGTGACAGTACACCAATGTTCAGAATGTCCCTCAGAGGCTTATAGTGCCCAGTTCATGAGTAGGCTACCCCTCTCTCTGCTGGACAGGGCTTCATCTTTTTATTCCAAAATGGATGAATGTTGGGTGTTCCTTTGGCTTTAGAGTGGCTGAGACGTAACACAGGGCATTATTCATGTGAAATCAGTCTATGCAATCAGGCCGAGAGTGAGGAGATTGACATATGAAATTGAGGAAGTAGCTATTCCCTCATCCTCCTCACTTCTAAAAATAGCTTTCCAAGCCGTGTGCTATTGTTTTGCCCTTTGCAGTGAGGCCCTGCTTCATTTGCCTTATAAGGCTATTTTAGCCTTTTAATAGTTCTCGCGATAGGAAGTTTTTCCTGCTGTTCCGCCTAAGTGGCCTTTTGCTTAATTTTGGTTCATTCTATCTGTAAAGACAGAGAGGGCTGTAGGGGGCCAAAGGCCCAATCATCGTGGGAAGAATGAATCATTTCAAGAACAGGGAGATGGGCTGGAAGGCGAAGGCAGCTGAGAGGCAGGAAGTTGAGGGTGAGTGGGTTATTGAGAACAGACTCCAAACAGTCTGTCTTCTCTCTCCCTTGCTCTCTCTAGGAGGTGCCCAGCATCTCGGGATAATCACTATTATTAGGAGGCTGAGGTTTGATGGGGCATCTCCTAACGGAAGAGCGTTGGGTAACCCAGGTTTCCTGTATTTCTGTCCTTAGTTGAGAAGAGACGTGTGTGTGTGTGTGTGTGTGCATGCTCAAATCTGTAAGTGCCTCTTAAGCATTTGAAGATTCTCAATTAATGAAACCCCTTGTTATAAACAGATTTCTCCAGAGCCCTGCTGACTTGATCTTGAAATTAGTGGCTGGAGTAGGTGCAGATCAGAAAAGTTCACCTGGATCCAGGAGAAGAGGCAGCCTATTTTATTTCTATTTTTTGAGACAGACTCTGACTTTGTTGCCCTGGCTAGAGTGCCCTGGTATCAGCTAGCTCACAGCAACCTCAAACTGTTGGGCTCAAGTGATTTTCTTGTCTCAGCCTCTTGAGGGCTGGGACTACTGGCACCTACTATAGCACCCAGATAATTTTTCTACTTTTAGTAGAGATAAGGGTCTCACTCTTGCTCAGGCTGGTCTTGAACTCGCAACCTCAAGCTATCCACCTGCCTCAGTCTCCCAGAGTGCTAGGAATACAGGCGTGAGCCACTGCGCCCGGCCACACAGCAGTATGTTTTTTTTGTTGTTGTTTTGTTTTGAGACAGAGAGCCTCAAGCTGTCACCCTGGGTAGAGTCCTGTGGCATCACAGCTCACAGCAACCTCCAACTCCTGGGCTCAAGTGAGTCTCTTGCCTCCGCCTCCCAAGCAGCTGGGACTACAGGCACCTGCAACAACGCCCGGCCATATTTTGGTTGCAGCCGTCATTGTTGTTTGGCGGGCCCAGGCTGGATTCAAACCCACCAGCTCAGGTGTATGTGGCTGGCGCCTTAGCCCATTGAGCCACAGGCGCTGAGCCAAAGTAGTATGTTTTATCCCTGGGAGACGAGTACTTGCGACAAGAAGTAAGTGCACCTAAGGGGTTAGCAGGAGGTTAGGGGCAGAGTAAAGACCAAGGATGAGGAGAAGAGTCTAAAGCAGAGTGGGCAGCAGCTGTGGGGAGAGTTCGGGGAGAGGTGAGGATATTTGGAGGGTCTCAAAACATCCAGGCCTTCAGAATGGCCACAGTTAAAGTTTTAGTGAACTTTATGTGGAAAGAAAATGGAATTTGGATCTTGGAAGACATGAATTCAAATTTCAGCTGAAGCATTCAAAGCCATGTGACTTAAGAACCTGGGAAAGTTGTTTAACTTCTTTAATCCTCAATTCCCTCACCTTCTAAATGGGATTAGTGATACTGGGATTAATCATTAAAAATAAAGCAGGCCAGGCTCTGCGCCTGTGGCTCAAGTGGCTAAGGCGCCAGCCACATACACCTGAGCTGGCGGGTTCTAATCCAGCCCGGGCTTGCCAAACAACAATGATGGTTGCAATCAAAAAATAGCTGGGCATTGTGGCGGGCGCCTGTAGTCCCAGCTACCTGGGAGGCAGAGGTGGGAGACTCGCTTGAGCCCAGGATTTAGAGATTGCTGTGAGCTGTGATGCCAGGGCACTCTACCTGGAGTGACAGCTTGAGGCTCTGTCTCAAAAAATAAAAAAATAAAAAAAATTAATTAATTAAAAAAAAATAAAGCAGGTCGGGCATGGTGGCTCATTCCTGTAATCCTAGCTGTCTGGGAGGCCAAGACAGGTAGATTGAGCTCAGGAGTTGGAGACCAGTCTGAGCAAGAGTGAAATCCTGACTCTAAAAATAGCTGAGTACTATGGCAGGCACCTGTCCAGGTACTTGGGAGGCCGAGGCAAGAAGATCACTTGTGACCAAGAGTTTGAAGTGGCTGTGAACTAAGATGCCACGGCACTCTACCCAGACCATCTCACCAAAAAAGAAAAAAAAAGAAAAAGCATATTAAGCACTAAGTTAATCTAATCTCTTTTTCTCCTATTTGGAAGTTGGCTGAGGGCAAAGAAAGGTGTTCTTCTTGCTGCCTGGTCTGCATTCCAACATCTCAGGGTCCTAGGAGTGCAGGCCTGGGGCAATTGGGTGCTCCGCAGCCTCTGGGGTTTTCTGGACTGAAGAACTATAGTTCATGCCTAGGATCCTGGTGTCTGTGACACTTGGGACTTGTCCTCCTTCTTTGTAGGCCTTGGGCCATATTTTAGAAGCCTGTTCCCAGCTAGAATTTTGGAGGGCTTCATCTAGTCCTGAGTCCTTCAGTCTCAAGGAATTTAATTGCCTTGCCCAAGGTCACGTAGAGTGCCAAAGCCTGCCTGGAATTCAGGGGCGATGCTCAGCTGTATTACCTGTTCATCCATGCGAATGCGACGACTCACAAATCCTGTACAGCACCGTTTTCCACAGTATGAGCCATAAACCACCTGTACCGGCATAATAGGTGGGGTTGGTAAAAATGCAGATTCCTGGTTCCTTGCCAGGCCCATGCAGTCAGACTTTTGGAAGTTTAAAACAATTATTTAGAAATGTCTTAGATCCAGCTTTTACTTCTACAGGCAAATATAATGCCTTAATTTCCCAGAATGCTTTTTCCTGGGGGGAGATTAGGGCAGACTTCTTGTGGCAGTCATACGTAAGTACAGGTGTTTCTGACCCTGTTATTTATAGGGCCAGCTCTGCCCTCGCTGCTTACTTACTTCCTCTAGTCTGGAACTTCCTAATGTTGTTGGGAGCAATTTCTGTGAAGGTCACAGGAGACTGATGGTGCGATTTGGAAAGGTCAGTTTGATTGACGCCTGAGCCACAGTGATAACCCACGGCAGCAGCCCCAGCAGGCCAGACCTCTGCAGTGGTGGCTTCTGCAGCCTCGGGCAAAGACTGTTTACACTGACAGAGGGGAAGCTTTGGTTCTTGTTTCTGGAGACCAGGTGGCATTAGGATAAAAGTTGATTACCGGTTGCAACTTCCTTTATTTTGACTAAAGCACTTACTGTAGGTTAGCTGTGTTTAGACTGAGAGTTGGAGCAAAAATTATCCCTTTCCCTAAAGCTGTGAACTTTGACCTCTCAGTCTAGAGAAACAGATTGATTCTGGACATGTAGACTGTATACAAGGGCTGTATAAGTTGGCTTTTCAGAAAGAACTTATTTTTGGTGGTGGATCACTATCTTGGGAGACACAATTTTAAAGAACTGGCAAGGGGCAGCAGCAGTCACAGAATTTCTATTGACTGCAGCCCTTGGGGCAAGGGGCTCTGCCTTGGCCTGCAGAGGCCTCCACACCGCAGAACTATAGTGGATGCTCAGGGCATGCTGGGAGCTGCAGAAAGATTTTGTAGCAATAATTCATCTTTGCCCAAAATGAGCATTAAAATGCTGACAGAAAAGCAGTCGTTGCTACCTTAAATCCTTATTGGCACAAAATGCAAAATAAATCCAAGTAAAATAAAACAGTTCATTGCTGGATAGCAGGTATCACTGTCGTGTGTACCTAGCAGGCCTGACGGCTGACCCCAGAGGGTGAGGAGAGACCTCTTGGAGCTGCTTTTGGCCTCTTGCCTTCGAGGGGGGCTCTATTCCCGAATGGGGTGCTGGTGGGAAAGAGCTGTCCTCGATAAAACACCATTTTCTCCCTTCCAATCTAGTCGTTCCTTTTCTGTTTTCTGGGAACAAGAGGATTCATCTGACTCAACTGGAGATGGCTCCCTTTCCTAATTTATTGTTCCATTGCTAAGGCTTCCCCCATGCTGGGCTCACTGTGAGTGCACAGGAGCTCGGGAGAAGGCAGAGCTTAGAGTTCTTGGTGGCAGAGAGGGCCCGCCTTGGTGGCAGAGCTGCCCCTCCACTGGGCCCGATGCAAAGACAAGCCCCAATCTTTCTTGTCTTTCCTCAATTTTGCTGAACCAGGAAAGGAAATGAATTCCAAAGGCAGGAAATGACCCAGGGACCATAACAATATGTAAAAAGCGGAGCCGGTGTTTCCTCCACTTTGTTTCAAACTATTCTAATCAGTGTCCCAGGAAGCCTAACCCATGGCCAGATGGAGATCTGTTTTCTGAGGCCTCTTGGCATCTGCCACTCCCAGCCGGTGACATTCGCACATTTCAGAAGGCAAACCTGTCCCAACATCTTCAAACTTCCAGAGAGGTGTAGCTGCAGGAATGTCCTTGGGTGTCTGGCTGACAGCACCAACCATCTGATCTGCTTCATCTGCAGCTGAACTGCCGCTGGACTCCAGCCTAGAACGCTAGCACACCGGGTCTGTTCTTGAAGATTTGCAGAATCCGAAATCAAAATGCAGTGTGTTGCCAAAAGAGGCTGGCTCCCTCGCCTGCTTCATAATCCCTTGTCACCAGGCTTTCCTAAAGAAACGCGATGAGTCAGGAAGGAAAAAGAAGGAAACACATCCAAGGGGGATCTGAAGGCAGGCTGATCCCCCTCATTGCTTCTGAAAATTCCCTCCCATTCAGCCACGCAGGTCACATTTAGAAATCTGGTCTTGCTTTTTCTCTGTTTCTTCGTCTGTATCACTCAGGAAGTCAGCTCTGCAGGAGCAGGAGGCCCTCTAATGGGGAAGTAGTAACCGTTGCAATGAAGTTTAGACTTTCATCCCCAGGACTAGGATAAGAAAAAATTCCCATCCTATCCACAGAAGGAACCACTCACCCTGCTTTGTTCTGGCCCCAGGGGGCCATGCTGTTCCTAGGCTTTTAGTTTTTGCTGTGCACCATCTATCAGCCTTCCCACTGAAGGCTGCGTGCCAGCTAAAGTGTACACACCCAGGCGGCTTCTGGATCACCTGCTCCCCACCGGGTATCCAGCTAATCCCTCTCCCTCAGGTAATCAGAAAGGAGCTATAGTTGAGTGGATAGTGCTCCTAACTCTTTCAAAATGTTGAAATGATTATAGTATCAAGAATCCAATATATTTGTTGACATCTGATTTATAGAAAAGCCTTAGCAAGAAAGAAGAGGGAGGTTCAACCTCAGACTGGTCAAAATGGGGTGGAGGGGAGGGCACGGCTGCACTGCGCCCTGGAGTGCAGACTGGGATGCCACTCTGTGGTGACCTCTAAAATCAAGTTCTGTTTATTCTGAAAGGGATTTTTAAAAGTATGTTCTGATAACTTGCATTTATCTCTGGTAAGGGTGAGTAGGGTGTCTGTTAAAAGCTGGTCTCTGTTACAAGCTAACTTGTAGCTCTGTAGCTTAGTATCAGAGACTGGTTGTATCAGCTGTCTGTAGCTGTTAGTAAATAGTAGATGAAAGAAGCTTCACATGGGGGTGTGTGTGTCTTTTTTGTTGTTATTAAGAGACAATCTTGCAGGCAATATAAGAGATCTCTCTCTCTCTTTTTCTCTCTCCTCCCCTTTTCCTTTGCCTATAGAAATGAATCAGGAAAAAGCTAGAAACAGAGGATAGAGGGAAGTCATCTCTCTGGCCATTGGCATCGGCCAATAAGATACAAAGTTCTTATTATGAGGATGATGACAATGGTAATCATAAAGAAAAAGTATTGACACAGATGAAGAAAACAAAGGCTTTCGATTTCAAGCTATGGTAAACCCCCCAAAACTGCAGTCAGAGCCACTTTTATTATCCAAAGGACTTATGCCTACAATAACAAGAATTTGAATGAATGAAATAAATATAATTAAAAAAAGAAATACAGTTGGTTAGAAAAAACAGAATTAGACCCAGAAGTGATTGAGAATGGTTAACATTTAGTAAAACAGGCACCAAATTACACATTTTTCTTTCTTTTTTTTTTTTTTGTGATTGAGTCTTGCTTTGTCATTATAGGTAGAGAGCAGTGGCATTATCGTAGCTCACTGAAACTTCAAACTCCGGGCTAAAACAATCCTCCTCCCTCAACCTCCCGAGTAGCTGGGACTACTGGTGCACACCATGATGCCTGGTTAGTTTTTCTAATTTTTAGTAGAGATAGGGTCTCACTCTGGCTCAGGCCAGTCTCTAACTCCTGAGCTCAAGTGACCTTCCCGCTTCAGCCTTCCAGAGTGCTAGCAGCACAGGCAAGGGTCACTGCGCCCAACCCAAATTATACCTATTTCTGTGCTGCTTAGTCTTGATCTAAGTATCTGTTAAAATATAGCACAATTAAGAACTATATTCTTATTTATATACATAACAGAGCAAAAGATTTCGTTATACTCTCTTAGGCACGTGTTTGAGATGCCTGGCTATTGGGGCCGTCTAGTCTCCTGTGTTCCCCACAGATAAAGAATGAGAAGAAAACACACAACTTCTTGAGTGAAAGAAAGGTCAGAGTTATAACATGACAGGAAATGCTATTTATTGCTTAACCTTGGGTTTAACAGAGGTAGTTGTTAGACATTTAAAGCAGATGCTTATATTTTGCAAATGAATAAACAATAAAAAATGGAAAAAGAATGGAGTCGAGTGATTCCCAAACTCTGTGCTAGATGCCCAGTGCACCATAGCAGAGTCCAGGGGGGCACTGTTTCCTTGGGCTCAAGCAATTCTCTTGCCTCAGCCTCCCAAGAAGCTGGGACTACAGGCTCCTGCCTCAACACCTGGCCTTTTTTTTTTTTGCAGTTTTTGACAGGGGCTGGATTTGAACTCAACTCCTTTGAGCCACCTGCGCTGCCCCAATACCTGGCTATTTTTTAGAGACGGAGTCTTCCTCTTGCTCAGGCTGGTCTTGAACCTATGAGCTCAGGCAATCCACCTGCCTCAGCCTCCCTAGTGCTGAGATTACAGGAAACAGTGCTACTTGCTATCTGCTGGAGAACATGTGATACTAGCTAAAGGTAGTTCACAGTTTCAACATTAGATTGTGCTACACTCCTTTCAAAGAAGATGTTTTATCTTTGAGAAGCTGGGTTTGCAGCAGTTGTTTATAAAAATGTAAGTATCAAGTAAAAATCACTGTGGAATAAGAGGCGAAGGTTCTTTGTCCATAAGGGTTCCAAAATTTGAGAAGATATTTGGTGCTCACTTGGAATACACATCCTTTTAAAAGTAATTGATTATTTTAGAAATACATTTTTTTTTCTTTTAACTTATGTGCATTATTATTTTTTTCAAATAGCTAAGTTGTTGAGTCTTAACTACTGGACACATGAAATTTCTGTTATTTGTTGCTTTTGGCCTGGGGGGCTGGTGAAAGAATTACAGAGACACTGAGATACTATGAAGAGAGACCATTTGGGAAACTGAGTTAGAGCGATATGCATTGTACCCACTGGGCAAAGGTGAGTTTTAATGGTTCAAGCTCACTAATCAGACGAAAGGAATAAAAGAATGGTTAGATCTTCCTCTTCCCTTATTAGCCAGGACACTGCTCCTAATATTTTCCCACATAAAATGAGCATTATTTGTGTGAACGTTATTTATTAATGTGACTATTTGGTAGACTACTAAATGTTATACAATGCTTCTCAAACTATCTCCAGTGAGGGGTTATTTATTTTTTTTTCTTTTTAAATTTCTAATCCATGTGATGGTTAGTTTATATGCCAACTTATCTGGAGCACTGTGCCCAGATATTTGGTCAAGTATTATTCTGAATGTTTCTGTGAAGGTACTTTTTGGGTGGGATTAATATTTAAATCAGTAGACTTTAAGTAAAGCAGATTACTTCCATAATATGGATGGCCCCATTTAATCAATCAAAGGCCTTATTAGAACAAAGACTGACCTACCTTGACTAAGAAGGGATTCTGCCAGCAGACTGCCTTTGGTTTCTGCATTTCTTTCCTGAATCTCTATCCTATTTGGCCTACCCAAGTGGATTTTGGTTTTTGGCTCCACAGTTACATGAGCCAATTCCTTAAAATAAGTCTCTGTCTCTATATATATACACACACATATCCTGTTGGCTCTGTTTCTCTGGAGAATCCTGACTAATACAGACTGATGCTTTTAAAAAATGTGATAAAAATGAATTTCTAGGAAAAGAATCACATGCTTAAATATTGTGGAAATGTCAAAAAAGTTATAAAAGTTATAAATGCTTGGTTTCAGTTTCCATATTTAGCTTGTCTATGATTGATAAGAGTTTATGGGACACACTTTGAGTAGTATTAATCTCATAAAAATGTAAACATATATGTATTTATCTGTATCCATAAACATATTTATTTACCTTTTACTTTAAACTAATTTTAAACATATAGAAAAGGTATAAAACTAAAATGGAGAAGGCTGGATGCGATGGCTCATGCCTATAATCCCAGTACTTGGGAGGCCAAGGCATGAAGATTGCCTGAGCTCATAGGTTCAAGACCAGCCTGAGCAAGAGGAAGACTCCGTTTCTAAAAAATAGCCAGGTGTTGTGGCAGGAGCCTATAGCCCCAGCTACTTGAGAGGCTGAGGCAAGAGAATTGCTTGAGTCCAAGAGTTGGAGGTTGCTGTGAGCTGTTACCTCACAGCACTCTACTGAGGGTGACAGAGTGAGACTGTGTCTCAAAAAAGAAACAAACAAACAAATATAACTACTATGGAGAGTTTCCATACATTGCCTTACTTCAGTTTTTCAATTTTTTTTCTTTTTTTTGAGACAGAGTCTCACTCTGGTGCCCAGGCTAGAGTGCCATGATGTCAGTCTAGCTCACAGCAACCTCAACCTCTTGGGTTCAAGTGATCCTCCTGCCTCAGCCTCCCAAGTAGCTAGGATTACAGGCATCCACCACAATACCTGGCTAATTTTTAGCAAAGACAGGGTCTCTCTCTTGTTCAGGCTGGTTTCAGATTCCTGAGCTCAAGGGAGTTGAGCCTCAGCCTCTCAGAGTGCTGAGCCACTGAACTGGCCAAGTTTCCAAATTTTAATATCTATGTAACTATATTCAATACTGAGAAACAATATTAGTATAGTACTACTAACTAAACTCCAGACTATATTCAAATTTCACTATATTTTAAATAGTGAAGTCACAGCTCCAGGAGGTACAAATTTAGTGGTGCTCATCTAGAAAACTTTTGCAGAATAGGTTGAACCATTGCTTTATTTTGTTTGTGGACTAGCCAGCTGAGAATTAGATATGTTTGACAGCAATTGTGGATTGTCCCGCAGAAGGAAATACAATCCACAAATCTCAGTTCAAAACATCTCACTCATATTAATTGAGTCAACACCATAGCTCCCAAGCTTGCTTATCATTACTACCAGAAACAATAAATTCTTTTGTGTCTAGGAAGATTATTAAGTGGTGCTTGGGTGTGAATCTGAAATGTCATACATTTTGGTCCAAGTCATCCTTTCTTATATGTCCTGTGAAGTATAAATTTCCACAGGTAGAATTTTCCACTTCTGGATTGTGGGGCCCTGACTATGTGTATAATGATGATTCAGATTTCTATATGGTGTCTGGGACACTTGATTACTGTAACTGGTGTGGTGTCTACTGAACTGTGAGCAGCTTGAGGCTCTGTCCTGGGATCTCAGGCATGGCATGTGGGAACGCATGCTCACAAAGGGATGAGTGAATGAATTGAATTCACGATAGTTCACATCAACTTTTTTCCCCCCTACTCAATCTGGTTGGGAAGAGAGAATAACTTAAAATTATTCCAGAGAATAAGACAATGTGGCATGTATATTAAGGAGGACAAGCTTTCAAAGGCCTTGTGTTTGAGAAACAGACAAGCTTTGAATACCAGGTGTGACTTAATAGCTGAATAAAGAGTATCAGTTTTACAAACAGCACGTGTGGGGGTGCTGACTCA
This sequence comes from Arctocebus calabarensis, assembly GCA_963573935.1. Lineage (NCBI taxonomy): Eukaryota > Metazoa > Chordata > Mammalia > Primates > Lorisidae > Arctocebus > Arctocebus calabarensis. The sequence continues at coordinate 24,772 of CAUYON010081250.1, forward strand.
CGTTACTCAGTAGGTACACTGCACTCTGCAGGTAATTTTATCCACCTCAGTAAAATCTGTTTTCTAATCAGGCTGAAGGGTTATTATTAGTTATCATTATTATTCAGCATTTCTATAGTGTGGGTTTTCCGAGTGCTGTGTTCCTCATTTTTTTTTTTTTGTTGGGGATTCATTGAGGGTACAAGAAACCATGTTACACTGGTTGCATTTGTTAGGAAAAGACCCTCTTACAATTGTGTTTTGCTCCCAAAAGGTGTGGCACACACCAAGACTCCAAGACCCCACCCCCCTCACTCCTTCCCTCTCTCTGCTCTTCCTTTTCCCACCCCTCCCTCATTCTTCCTCTCTCCGCTCTCCCCTTCCTTCACCCCCACCATGTCAATAATTGTCATTAACTGTCCTCATATCAAACTTGAGTACATGGGATTCATGCTTCTCCATTCTTAAGATGCTTTACTAAGAATAATGTGTTCCACTTCCATCCAGGTTAGTACAAAGGCTGTAAAGTCTCCATTTTTTTTAATGGCTGAATAGTATTCCATAGTGTACATATACCATAGCTCTTGAAACTGGACCCTCACCTTTCTCCACTCACAAAAATTGATTCAAGTTGGATAAAGGACTTAAATTTAAGGTATGACACAATAACAATACTGAAAGAAAGCACAGGAAAAACACTGGAAGATATCGGCCTAGGGAACGACTTCATGAAGAAGACTGCCGTGGCAATTGCAACAACAACAAAAATAAACAAATGGGACTTAATTAAACTC
>CAUYON010081251.1:0-15212 GCA_963573935.1 Arctocebus calabarensis
ATAATTTCTATTCTTTTAAATTTGCTGAGGTTAGACTTGTGACCTAAGATGTGATCAATTTTGGAGTATGTTCCATGGGCTGATGAGAAGAATGTGTATTCAATTTTATTAGGATGAAATGTTCTGTAGTTGTCTGTTAAATCCAGTTGTTGAATGGTTAAGTTTAAATCTAAAATTTCATTACTTAGCTTCTTACTGGAGGATCTATCCAACACTGCTAAAGGAGTATTAAAACCTCCAAATACTATGGAGTTGGAGGTAATCAAGTTACTCATGTCTACTTGAGTTTTTCTTATAAATTGAGGTGCGTTCTGTTTGGGTGCATAAACATTAATAATTGAAATCTCATCATATTGAGTATTACCTTTAACAAATATGAAATGACCATCTTTATCCTTCCTTATTTTGGTTTGTTTGAAGCCCATTGCATCTGCGAATAAGATTGCAACACCTGCTTTTTTCTGTTTTCCATTTGCCTGGAATATAGATGACCATCCCTTCACCTTGAGTCTAAAATTATCTTTTAAGATAAGGTGAGATTCTTGTATGCAGTAGATATCTGGCCTGAGTTTTTGTATCCAGTCAGCCAACCTATGCCTCTTTAGAGGACAATTTAAGCCATTCACATTAATAGAACATATTGATAAATCTGAAGAAAATCTAGTGGACATTTTTAATCCTTTCATCACTGTGGAAGTTTGAATTTGGTAAGAAGTTTCTGGGTGAGAAAACTTTTATGGTGGAGGATTACGCTGGTTATTATGGAGGATAGGTTTGAGAATATCCTGGAGAGCTGGTTTAGTTATAGCAGATTTCGTCAACCTATAGATGTCATTAAAGTATTTAATTTCTCCATTGTAGAAGAAACTCAGTTTAGCTGGGTACAGGATCCTGGGTTGAAAGTCATTTTGTTTTAGGAGATTGAAAGTAGATGACCATTCTCTTCTAGTTTGAAAGGTTTGATCAGAGAGATCTACAGTTATTCTGATATTCTTCCCCCTGTAGATAATAGATTTCTTGCGTTTGGTTGCTTTAAGAATTTTCTCTTTCATATTAACTTTAGTGAACTTAATTATGATGTGCCTTGGGGATGTCTTATTTGGGTTGAGTCATGCTGGGGTTCTGAAACTGTCTGCTATCTGAATTTCAGAATCTCTTGGCATGTCTGGAAAGTTCTCTTTCATCATCTCATAAAGAAGAGACTCTGTGCCTTGTGATGCCACTTAGTCGTTTTCAGGTATCCCTATGAGGCAAATATTGGTTTTCTTTCAGTTATCCCAGAGCTGTCTGAGAGAATGATCCGTTTTTGCCTTCCATTTCTCTACCTCTTTGTAGGTTTGGGAGTGTTCAAAAGCTTTGTCTTCCATGTCAGAAATCCTTTCTTCTGCTTGCTCCATTCTGTTACTGAGGGATTCTACTTTGTTTCTCAGATCTTTAAGTGCTGCAACTTCTTGTCTCAATGTGTCAAAATCTTTGGTCATTTGGTCTTTGAATTCGTTGGCCCCTTGAGACAATTTTTGAAATGCTCCCAGAATTTCTAATTCCAATTTTTCCTCTATTTTATTGATCTTGTTTGCAATCCACATTCTGAATTCGATTTCTGACATCTCAGCCATCTGTTTATGCATAGGATCATCATTTGTGTCTGCCAAATTGTTCCTTGTGGGGGGGGGGGTTGATCTACTCTGGTTGTTCATGTTTCCAGAGCTTTTCTACTGATTCCACCCCATATTTATTTTACACTTTTTGGCTGGATGAGTAGGTAAGGATAAGTTTGGTTTGAGGTTCTAGGAGTAGTGATTGACAAATCCTTTGCCTGTAAGCTGGGACTAGTGTTTGTACCTTTTCCTGTAGAGTTTTGCCAACCCATACTTTGCTACTGCCTGAGAAACTGGGGGCCTTCTTGATGTGGTGGGGTTAAGTGGCTCTATCTTATTTTCAGCTGGTCTCTGTCTTACCCTAGAGAATAGGTTACTCTGTGTTGGAATCTGAGCTGTGGAGAAATAGCAGCAGTTAGGTCACCATGCCCCCCCTGACTACAATTGGAAAAGGAAAATCAAACCTTCCCACTATCACACACCCAGTGTACCACGTTGGAAAGTCCTCGGGTGATTGGCCCAGTTGAAGAGGTCCCAATCAATTGTCCCAGCCAGCATCAACCTCAAATCAAAGAGTTGAAAAGTCTCTGGTGACTAGATAGCAGGAGTCTGCTGGCAGCTCTAGTATAACTCACCCCAGGGCTCTGTGAGCCTAGGAGGGCCCCCCAGCTAGTAAATTGTTTGGGAAGATTGATGCCTCCTTCCCCATCTTGCCCCTCTGTCACACCAAGTCTGTGGTAACCCTGCAGGGCTGTGATCCAGTTCCCTCCAATGAGCTGATGCTCTATAGGTTTACGCCTGTCTAGGTCACAAGGGGTTCTATGGTTCCTCGGCCAGTCCTTCAGTTTCTGTCAGTGTTGGCAGGGGGGAGGTGTGGCCTGACAACCTGGGTACTTGATAGGGGATGGGGTGATTCACTCAGTTCCAGCCCTGTCCCTGATTGATGTTGCTGATAGAACAGAACAAGTTTGCAGAATTTCTGCCCTGTGGAAAAGACACTGGACTGCTAATAGTCCTGACTCAGTCTGTGAGCTTCAGCCCTTTGTCTCAGCTGTCATCCCCTGAGGGCCAGGTGCAGCTGAAATTTAGGAAAGCTTTCTCAGTGCATATATTCTAATCCCCTTGCCCTGCCCCAGTTGGTCCAGTACTGCTTCAGGCATATCCTTCACTCCTGAGTCCTGCCCCTCTGCCGCAGGACTGCTCTTCTGATGGCTGCCACCTGAGAAGCTGGCTTCTCCTGGCTGCCCAGAGAGAGTTGGAGTGTCTGCTCAAAACATCTCCAGGGGTGTGAGGCCCATAGCCATCGCCCCCACTGCTGCTCGGTGACTCAGGGGACTGCCTCTCCAGTTTGGACTCCTCTTAGCTCACTTTCCTCTCACCACTCCTGAGCCAGAAAAACAGCACAGATCAGCAAACCACACCCTATCCACACCCCTTGAGAAAATGTCCAAGAATCTGGACCCCATGAGGGACAGAACTCCAGACCTCAGGGTGAGAGTGGAGGGAGTGCTGAGAGTTCAAACTTGCAGGTAGAGAATATATATAGTTTTATACAGTTTTATGCCTGGCAGGAGAGTGCCATGGCACCCTAGTAGGGGAAGGAGGTCTGGTTTTTAGAGGGTCTCTCCCATGGGGCAGAGTGGGAGGACATGTGAACTCTGCTCGCTTGTTTGTATGAAGATATGGAGTATGCTGTGAGCCGATCTCAAGGGTGGAGGCAATTCCCGTCCACTTGGCGATGTGTTCTGTACCTTTTATTTGTATCCTTGGGGTCATAGGTCACTCCAGCAGGGTTGATGTGTGTTCTTCGAACTTCTCTTTTGGCTCATTTCCAAACCGTTGGCTTTCTTGTTAATTTCTGTCCTTTAACTCTCCTTCTGGATGGAAGCATCTGTGGAAAGCTGGCTACAGACCACCATCTTGGCTCCTCCCTATTGGAGAGATCTTTAGGTGACCAAGATGTACCTTTCTTCAGTGCTGAGGTACCAGGAGATCAGGTGACACTTGTTCCCAAAGTCCAATGAGCCTTCTGCCCCATCTCTCTCTCTAGTGAATATTCAGCATACCTGTGAGCTATATCTAAGCAGCCAGTATCTAATCTAGAAAATATCACCTGCAGCTGTAGAGTCTCAGACAGGACCACCAGCTCAGTGCCTGGGTGAGATCTCCCAAAAGGAGAAAGGCTCATCAGCCTCATGGTGTCATTAAAAGGTAGTCTAATAACTATTGGGCTTGCAAACTGGGCACACGTACCAGAAGTATTAACACAATTATCTGATAAGATGCCTAAAATTTTACTCTTAATAACTCAAAAATTCCTCCCTTTACATCATGCATTATTTTTCACTTTAGAAGTATCTGATAACTCTGTTCATTTCTTTAGCCATTTATCATTTAAAGCTTAGGGGGAGAGGTATTAGAAAGAAAGGGTCCCTTAAAGGAGATAGGTGGCTAAGTTTAACTTTGCTCCTATCTCAGTTATGCCCCAATCAGCAATACAACTCCTCTTGGATAACCATGACCTCACTTTTACTCTCCTTGTTTCCTGTCTTCTGAGCTTTCCCTGATGATCTATAGAGGCAAAATGCAATTTCATAGATCACCCCTAGTGGCTAGGTAATATGTAACAGACTACCCCACCTCTTTTCTTTACAGTTAGCACAAACACCATGATCTCCCTTTATTTGGAGCAGTGGTGGAGCTGAGGGCTCAAAACCCTTTGATTTGTCATTACCTCACAGCAGTGGTTTTCAAAATTCAACCTCTGACCAATAGCAGCAACATTATCTGGGAACTTAAAAATGCAAATTCTCACATGCTATTCCAGACCTCCTGAATCAAGGTTTCTGTAAATAAAAACCAGTTTATAGTCTGAGAACTACTGGCCTAAGCCTTACCTCAAAGGAAAGTTTGCTATAGAGTATTTCAAGGTCAGGGGTGTCCTCCCATACTATAGAAGATACAGTTACCCAGTCTGGCCACATGATGGCAGAACAATTCTGATATCTTGACAGCACTGCTACAGGAAAAGACCTCTCTACTCAGAAAATTGGTAGGTTCCTAAAAAGTTTGGGAGAATTAGAAAGCCAAAGTAACAGTTGTTGGAAACAATAACTTTAAGTAATATCAAATATAGAATAGGAAATTGGGGTTGATCCAAATAACATATTTGAAAAGAAAAACACTGGCTTTGATCAATCAGTTAAAAAATTACTTTCTTCTTCCAATGAAAAGGCAGCTTCCAATGAAAAGGCATCTGTACAAGACAACAGATGAGCAGTCTCAATGACTAGGAGGGAAGTCCAGTGGAATCTGGGAATAACTTTCATCTCCAAAATGTCTTATTTTCCAGGTGGAGGACTGAGAGAAGGATGATGTTCTACCACACCTTAATCTTCCTTAATCCTCTTCAACTGGGATACATTAAGTACTGAGAGGAAGTTAAGGCCATTAACAGCCCCCATCACCATCACTCTTTCCTCTGTTTAACTTCTACTCTGAGTGAAAGACAATGTCAATTTAAAAGGAAGAGGTACAACATACAACTTAAAGAGTTTACTTAAAGCCAAGTGAGGACAGCTGCCTAAAAGTAATCTTGGATATGAGCTCCATTCAGCCTCTGCTCTGCTACAAGCAGGGTAGCAAAAGGGGGGAACAGGGAATGGGCTGATACAAAATTGTTTGTATTTGCATTAGTTTACAGAAATGACATTGATAATTAATTGGCTACACACATTGTTTAGCTATAGTGTATGGATTATAGTGTTTGGTGCAGCAATGTCAGGTTAATTTAGAGCTACTTCTAGCAATAGGAATCAGTTTGAAGAGATGTACACAAAGCCAAGGGGAGGAAGTTGGATGTGATTGCTATCTCATTTTAATTTTAATACCTCTTTAGACCTGATGATTAAAAAAAAATAAATTTCTCAGATAAAAGTTATTTTCCTTTCTCAACAAGAAGTGCTTTTTTTTTTGGGAGGCAGAGTCTCAAGCTGTCACCCTGGGTAGAGTGCTGTAGCATCACAGCTCACAGCAACCTCCAATTCCTAGGCTTACATGATTCTCTTGCTTTAGCCTCCCAAGTATTTGGGACTACAGGCGCCCGCCACAACACTAGGCTATTTTTTAGTTGTAGTTGTCATTGTTGTTTGGCAGGCCCTGGCTAGATTAAAACCTGCCAGCTCTCGTGTACGTGTTGGCACCGGAGCTGCTGAGCTACAGGTGCCAAGCAAAGAAATGCTTTTTGTTTTGCTTTGTTCTACTTTCTAAATTACTCAGACTCCCACCATGACCAGGTGGAAAACTTGGGCAGGAAATTCCACCAGTGAGGAAAGGGCAAAGTAGAAAAATTATTATGAAAATCACATCCTCTATTATCACTGATCACTGAAGTTCGGAATATTCTGGCTTCCTTTTTTTTTTTTTTTTGAGACAGTTTCACTATGTCTCCCTCGGCAGAGTTCTGTGGTGTCACAGCTCACAGCAACCTCAAACTCCTGGACTCAAGCGATTCTCCTTCCTCAGTCCCTCAAGTAGATGGAACCACAGGCACCTGCCACAATGCTCGGCTATTTTCTGTTGTAGTTGTTATTGTTGGTTAGCTGGCCAGGTTCCAACCCGCCACCTTTGGTATATGTGGCTGGTGCCATAACCACTGTGCTACAGGCACAGAACTAATATTCTGGCTTCTTAATTAAAAGCTGAAGGTTTGGGGTGGCACCTGTTGCTCAGAGGAGTAGAGCACTGGCCCCATATACTAGAGGTGACAGGTTCAAACCCGGTCCCGGCCAAAAAAAAAGCAAAAAAAAAAAAAAAAAAGCTGAAGGTTTTTGAGTGGAGGAAGCAAAGAGCAAGTTGATGGACTGATGTAAATGAGGGCCCTGGAGCTACACAGCTCAGGTTATTTTAAGGGTGGAAACATGAGGAGGATCACTTTCTCTACCTTTAACATCAGCATGAGATAGACCAGGGGCTCCAATGAGACTCTAAGGGACATAGGATGAGGCCAAGTTAGGTTAAAGAGAAAATTCTAAAAAAGTGTTTTTCCTCAGACTCATGCTACCTGCTATCCTTTTGCTTCTTGACTTCTCCCAGATAATCCCCTGGTGACTCAGCAACCCAGGATTCATTGATTTCCCACACCGCAGAGCACCCGGGAGAAATTCTGAGGAGGAGGTAAGAAATGCAGAGGCCTGAGTCCCAGAAACCTCACTTAGTCACCGCACTACAGGTAATCAACATGAGCTCGCTACTCCACTCCATACTGTGGCTCCCAATCTTCCCTTGACACGTCCCACTGAGTATGGGTGAAGCCTGGAAATGGATCGCCCCTGCTCAGCCCCACATGGGAATCTCAAGCTTCAGTCCCCAGCCTGGCTGGACTGCGGGGTATTGGCATCCCTTGGTCACCTGTGAGCCCCATGCAGCTTCCAGTGCATGAGGAGGTTCGTCTTCTGACTGAAGGTCTTGCCGCACACCTCGCAGCAGTAGGGCTTCTTGCCGGTGTGCACCCTGCGGTGTGTCAGGAGGTAGGAGCGGCAGCTGAAGCTCTTATCACAGTCACCACAGCGGTAGGGATGCTCGCCCGCGTGGGCCCTTTGGTGGATGATGAGGTGCAAGCTCTGGCTAAAGCACATCCCACAATCCTGGCATTTATACCACTTCCCACCAGGGGTGTGGATGCGCCTGTTCATGCTAAGGCTGCACTGCAAACGCTCCATTGGCTTCTCCCGCTGTGGCTGCGTCTATGGAGATTGGGATTGGAGTGGTGGCTGAAGCCCTTGCCGCATTGCAGGCACAGTTAAGGCTTGGGCAGCTCTGAGGGAGAAAGTGGTTGCGAGGGAAGGTTGACGGCAGCACAGGCAAGCAGTCGTCCGAGGTATGCAAGGAAGGAACTGTATCACCAGGCTCCCCAGAGGCCTCAACCCGGCTAGGCAGGGCTGGGGAAAGGAGTTACTGAAGGGATCCAGTCTCAGCTCTCCCTTGGTGTGGTGGGGGCTTCAAGTGCATCACCTGCGGGGGGTGAAACAGAGGCCAGAATTAGAGATGTGTGGCAATGGACCGGAGGGCAGGTGTGAAGATGTGTGTCCAAGTGTTGATGGTATTTTTGACTCATTGGGCAAATGACTCAATATCTATACGCTTTTTTTCCTCATCTGCGAAAAGGGGAAAACACGACATACTAACAGGTCTGTTAGAATGATTAAGTGACCACTCAATAAATGTTTGCTTCATGGAGCACCTAAAAAAATAAAGGAATAAAGGTATACACACATTAACAGTATTCATGATTACTTCAAAGTAAGTGACCTAGCTTCTCACCAGAAACACAATTTTTAAAAAAAGTATTAAGTTATTTATACATGTATTTACTAGGTTTAAATTCCTAATTCTGTTTTACTCTAATTATGTGGAGGGGAACTACTAGAATGGCTGTGTGAAGCACTCAGCAAATAATCTTATGAAAAAGCCATAATAAAACTGGACAAACTGTCACAAACAGCCATGCAAAAACACTGGAAATTATCTAGAGGTATCCAACAAATTAAGAAATGTTTATTCAAAAGTATTTCCTGAGCTTTGGCAAGAATAGTAAGACTGTGGCATTTTAACCTGCACCTGTTCCTATCTCCACCCAACTCCTTGGCCTCAGAGTTCATCCAGGAGAGGATAGACCAAAAAAATCATCAGGAAAGGGTTGACTTTATTTGGAAAAGAACTGAGAAAACTCCAAGCACAGGATATTGTAAAAAAAAAAAAAAAATTAATCTCAGTGGCAACCAATCAGGAAAGGCAATACTTTAGCTAGCTGAAGGTCTACACACTGATTGAAGGAAGCAACAGACCTGAGACCAGCCAGAAATTTAACAGGGAGATCTGGAGTATAAGACATCCAAAGTGGCTCTCGATAACATTCTATATATCCATTGTGATCTGGAAGGTTGTGAACATGTGCAAGAGTATACACACTAGGAAACTGCTCATCTTGGGCTGAACACGAGGCCCTGCAAACACAGAAAATAAAAGCCAAGACAATCTTGCAAACTGCCCAAATTTTGAATTCACCAAGACACAGATCCATCAATAAAGGGAAAAAGACTTACCAAAGTGTTTAAGCACACACAACCTCTAACCAATCTTTGGCTAACTAATAAACTATGTTGATCCAGGGGTGACTTCTAAGAAGTGAGCCTTAAAAATTAAAACAAGAATTTAAAAATACTGTGACATAAAATAAAATAAAATAAAATAAAATAAAATAAAATAAAATAAAATAAAATAAAATAAATTAAAGTAATAAGATCCTGCAAAATTAGCCTAGGAAAGTCACTGAACAAATAAATAGCAACAATCATCACCCTTGGAGAAAATAAGAATCAGATTTGCTATATTACCTAAAATGTCTAGTAATCAACAAAACATTATGAGAAATTAAAAAAAAGAAAAATGTGACCCATATATAAGAAAATAACAGTCAACAGAAACCATATTTGAAGGTGCCCATCAGTAAGCTCTAGCAGTCAAAAATCTCAAAGAAGCTATTACAAATATATTCAAAAAACTAAACAATTAAAGAGGTTTTTAAGTATGATGACAATATCTCACCAAATAGAAAATATCAATAAATAAGTAAAATTAGCAAAGAACCAAATTAAAAGGCAGAGATTGCCAGACCACCATTAAGAATTCAATGGGGGGGGGGTGGTGGAGCAAGATGGCCGACTGGGAGCAGCTTCCAAAAGAGGCTCTTGTTCAAAAGGAAAAATAATCTCCAGAAACTGTGCAATGAAGCTGAAGACTGGGAGCCCAGCCGAGAGAGAGATGTGATAACTGCAGGTCACCTTTGCTGAGGCAAGCTGTGACTCCAAGAAAGCAAGCTTCAGGTACAAAATTCATCTGAAAGGAAAAGTGTCCATTCCCCTCCACCAAGAAATCTGTTGGGTTTTTTGCTTTTCTGTTTCCTTTCTTTTTTCTCTTTGTTTGCTCCTCTGGATTTTCTATAGACTAGCAGTGAACTATGGACCTGGTGTCTCACCCCACAGAAGAGTTCTGTGGGAAATGGGATCTGCTTCTCTCAAAGTGACCCTGATGTGACTCTGAACACTCTCTTGCTAGGCAGAAAAACTGAACTAAAGTTTTCCCCACCATTCTGAACTTATAGTACACCCTTCCCCCCTTACCTGATGAATGAGAAGCCTAACCCCTGCTGAGACTAAGGGAGGAAGTTCTTGAGCAATGCTCCCCCACCGCCTGCCAGAACAAGCACCCCACCAGCAAAAGACTCCTGGGGGCTGCGGCAAGCCCCCATCCCTTTGGCCAGGGAATCCACCAGCAACCATGTGGCCCCGTGCCCTGGGTCCCAAGCCTGTAGGGCCTCTGCAGGTCTGTCTTCTGCCAGGGACTCCGCCGGTAACTGCCAGGCCTCTGTAAGTCCACCCTTGGCCAGGAACTCTCCTGTCAACTGCAGGGCCCTGCACCTTGTGCTAGCTGGGCCTCCGCAGGTCCGCCCTGGCCAGCGACTCCCTAGGTGACCGTGTGGGGCTGTGCCTGGCACCTGCAGGGTCTCCACAGTTCTGCCCCCAGCCAGGAACTCTCCTGGCACTGTGCAGCCCCATGCCCCAAACATGCAGGGCCTCCACAGATCTGCCTTCTGCCAAGGACTCCACTGGTGACCTTCCACAGGCCTGCCCCTGGCCAGAGACTCCCCCGGAAATCATGCAAGCCTGTGCCTGGCACGTGCAGGGCCTTCACAGGCTGACCTCCAGCCAGGAACTCTCCTGGTGATCGCAGCCCCCACAGGCTCACCTTCTGCCAGGGACTCTAGTGGTGACCACCAGGCTTCTGTAGGCCTTTCCCAAACAGGGACTCCACCAATGATTCCGTGGGTCTGTGCCTGACATCCGTAGGGCCTCTGCACACATGACCCCCAGCCTGGATCTCCCTTTGATCACAGGGCCCCATACTCTGAGCCTACAGGGCATCCACAGGGCTGCCTTCTGGTGACCATGCGGCCCTGCATCGTGTGCTTGCTATGCCTCCACAGGTCCGCCCCCAACCAGGGACTCCACCAGCGACTGGGTGAGCCTGTGCCTGGCACCTGCAGGGCCTCCGCAGGCCTACCCCTGGTGAGAAACTCCCCTGACAACAGTGCACCCCTGCGCCCAAACTTGCTCTGCCCCCACAGGCCTGCCTTGTGCTAGGGACTCCAGAAGCTGCAGGACCTGGGCCATCCCTCCGGAGCCTTCCTGCCTCTGCATGGAGCCCTCCTCCTGGCTAGAGACTGTTTGAACCATGGGCTTTATTTGCCAAAGTCACCAGGCACCTGGCACTCCCAGACCAGTGTGCACCATCCCCTGTTTGGCTGCTAGATCCGAGGGTGCCACACTCCAAGGCTGCTCCCTCAGCCAGTAATCCCTGGGTGGGGCAGTCCCAGAGGAGCTACACAAGGTCATTCCCTACAAAGTTCCAGCAACAATAGAGTGATTCCACTGGTGTCAAATCTTGGAGAGACACCTTCCCAACTCTGAGGATGGCCAGAGGTAACAGTGAAAAATAATCATGGGGTGGAATAAATGGAAAAACTCTGGCAATATGAATAATCAGAGTAGATCAACTCTTCCAAGGAATGACAAGGCAGATACAGCACAAGATCCCTTGCATAGACAAATGGCTGAGATGTCAGAAATCGAATTCAGAATGTGGATGGCAAATAAGATCAACAGAATGGAGCAAAAGATGGAATTAGAATTTCAAGCAGAAAGATGACCCAAAAGATATCTTAAGAATTCAATGAATTCAAAGACAGAATGACTGAAGATTTTGACAAATTGACACAAGAAGTTTCAGCCCTCAAAGATCTAAGAAATATAGTAGAATCCCTCAGGAACAGAATGGAGCAAGCAAAAGAAAGGATTTCTGACATTGAAGACAAAGCTTTAGAATACTCCCAAACTTCTAAAGAGGAAGAGAAATGGAAGGCAAAAACAGATCACTCTCTCAGAGACCTCTGAGATAATTCAAAGAAAACCAAAATTCACCTCATGGGGATCCTGAAAAGCGATGAAGTGGCTTCACAAGACACAGAGTCTCTTCTTCATGAGATTATGAAAGAGAACTTTCCAGAGTGTCTGAAATTCAAATAGCAGACAGTTCCAGAACTCCAGGATGACTCAACCCAAATAAAACATCCCCCAGACACATCATAACCAATTTCACTAAAGTTAACATGAAGGAGAAAGTTCTGAAAACAGCCCAATGTAAGAAAACTGTTACCTACAAAAGGAAGAACATTAGAATAACTGCACATCTCTCTGCTGAAATATTTCAAGCTCGAAGAGGGTGGTCATCGACTTTTAATCTCCTAAAATAAAATAGCTTTCAACTCAGGATCCTGTATCCAGCTAAACTGAGTTTCATTTATGATGGAGAAATTAAATATTTTAATGACATTCACATGTTGAAGAAATTTGCCATAACTAAACCAGCTCACCAGGATAGACTCAGACTTATCTTCCATAATGGCCAGCATAATTCTCCACCACGAAAGTAAACACACTCAGAAACTTTTGATCAAATTCCAACTTCCACACTCACGAAAGGATTCAAAATGTCCACCACACTTTCAAAAGGCTTATCAATATTCTCAATTAATGTGAATGGCTTAACTTGTCCTCTAAAGAGGCACAGGTTGGATGACTATATACAAAAACTCAGGCCAGATATCTGCTGAATACAAGAATCTCATCTTACATTAAGAGATAAATATAGACTCAAGGTGAAGGGATGGCCATCTATACTCCAGGCAAATGGAAAACAAAAAAGCAGGTGTTGCAATCATATTTGCAGATACAATAGGCTTTAAACCAACCAAAATAAGGGAGGATAGGATGGACACTTTATATTTGTTAAAGGTAATACTCAATATAATGAGATTTCAATTATTAATATTTATGCACCCAACCAGAATGCACCTCAATTTATAAGAGAAACTCTAACAGACATGAGCAACTTGATTACCTCCAGCTCCATAGTGGTTGTAGATTTTAACACCCCTTTAGCAGTGCTGCATATATACTTCAAAAAGAAGCTAAGCAAAGAAATTTTAGATTTAAACTTAACCATTCAACATCTGGATTTAACAGACATCTATAGAGCATTTCATCCCAACAAAACTGAGTACACATCAGCCCACGGAACATACTCCAAAATCTATCACATCTTAGATCACAAATCTAATCTCAGCAAATTATAAAAAATAGAAATTATTCCTTGCATATTCTCAGACCATCATGGAATAAAAGTTGAACTCAATAACAACAGGAATCTGCATACTCAAACAAAAACATGGAAGCTAAATACCCTTATACTGAAGGATACATGGGTCATAGACGAGATTAAGAAGGAAATTACCAAATTTTTGGAACAAAATGACAATGAAGACATGAATTTTCAGAACCTCTGGGATACTCAAAGGTAGTTCTAAGAGGGAAATTTATAGCACTGCAAGCCTTTCTCAAGAAAATGGAAAGAGGAAGTTAATAACTTAATGGGCCATCTTAAGCAACTGGGAAAGGAAGAACATTCCAACCCCAAACCAAGCAGAAGAAAAGAAATAACCAACATCAGGGCAGAATGAAATGAAATTGAAAATAAAAGAATTATACAACAAATCAATAAATCAAAAAGTTAGCTTTTTGAAAAAGTCAATAAAATAGATAAACCTTTTGCTAACCTAATCAGGAAAAGAAGAGTAAAGTCTCTAATTTCATCAACCAGAAATGGTAAAGACGAAATAAGAACAGACCTCTCAGAAATTCAAAAAATCCTTAATGAATATTACAAGAAACTTTACGCTCAGAAATATGAAAATCTGAAGGAAATTGACCAATACTTGGAAGCATGCTACCTACCAAGACTTAGCCAGAACGAAGTGAATTGTTGAACAGGCCTATATCAAGTTCTGAAATAGCATCAACAATAGTAAAAAAGAAAAAGAAAAACCCAGGACCAGAGGGCTTCACATCAGAATTCTACCAAACCTTTAAAGAAGACCTAGTACCTATATTACTAAACCTCTTCCAAAATATAGAAAAAGAAGGAATAAAACCCAATACATTCTATGAAGTAAACATAACCTTGATCCCTAAATCAGGGAAAGACTCAACAAGAAAAGGAAATTATAGACCAATATCACTAATGAATATTGATGCAAAAATATTCAACAAGATCCTAACAAACAGAATCGAACAACACAACAAACATATTGTACACCATGACCAAGTGGACTTTATCCTAGGATCTCACGGCTGGTTAAATATTTGTAAATCTATAAATGTAATTCAGTACATAAACAAATTAAAAAATAAAGGCCATATGATCCTCTCAATTGATGCAGAAAAAACTTTTTGACAATATCCAGCATCCCTTCATGAATACTTTAAAAAATTGGTATAGAAGGGACATTTCTTAAACTAATAGAGGCCATCTACAGCAAACCCACAGCCAATATTGTATTGAATGGAGTTAAATTGAAACCATTTCCACTTAGATCAGGAACCAGGCAAGGTTGCCCATTGTCTCCATTGCTCTTCAACATAGTAATGGAAGTTTTAGACATTGCAATTAGGGAAGAAAAGGCAATCAAGGGTATACACATAGGATCAGAAGAGATTAAACTTTCACTCTTCGCAGATGACATAATTGTATATTTGGAAAACACCAGGGACTCTACTACAAAACTTTTAGAAGTGATCAAGGAATACAGCAGCGTCTCAGGCTACAAAATCTACACCCATAAATCTGTAGCTTCATATGTAACAATAATAGTCAAGCCAAAAAAACAATCAAGGACTCTATCCCTTTCACAGTAGTAGCAAAGAAGATAAAATATTTGGGAGTTTATCTAACAAACGGTGTGAAAGATCTTTATAAAGAGAACTATGAAACGCTAAGAAAAGAAATAGCTGAACATGTCAACAAATGGAAAAACATACCATGCTCATGGCTGGGAAGAATCAACATTGTTAAAATGTCCATACTACCCAAAGAAATATACAATTTTAATGCAATTCCTATTAAAGTTCCATTGTCATATTTTAAAGACCTCAAAAATAATATTTCATTTTATATGGAATCAGAAAAAAACCTCAAATAGCCAAGACATTACTCAGAAATAAAAACAGAGCAGGAGGAATCACGCTACCAGACCTGAGACTGTACTATAAATCAATAGTGATCAAAACAGTATGGTAATGGCACAAAAACAGAGAGATGTATGGAACAGAATAGAGAACCAAGAGATGAACCTAGTTACTTACTGCTATTTGATCTTTGACAAGCCAATTAAAAACATTCAGTGGGGAAAAGACTCCCTATTTAACAAATGGGTGCTGGGTAAACTGGCTGTTGACCTGCAGAAGCCTGAAATTGGACCCACACCTTTCACCATTAACTAAGATAGACTCTCACTGGATCAAAGATTTAAACTTAAGACATGAAACTATAAAAATACTAGAAGAAAGTGCAGGGAAAACTCTTGAAGGAATCGGCCTGGGTGAATTTTTTTATGAGGAGGACTCCCCAGGCAATTGAAGCAGTATCAAAAATACACTACTG
>CAUYON010081255.1:0-10585 GCA_963573935.1 Arctocebus calabarensis
CCACGGTACTCTACCCAGGGCAATAAAGTCTCTACAAAAAAAAAAATAATAATAAAAAAAGGTGAATGCAAGTCATATTGAGTATTTTTTTTTTGAGATAGAGCCTCAAGCTGTCGCCCTGGGTAGAGTGCCGTGGCATCACACAGCTCACAGCAACCTCCAACTCCTGGGCTTAGGTGATTCTCTTGCCTCAGCCTCCCGAGTAGCTAGGGCTACAGGCACCGCCACAATGCCCGGATATTTTTTGGTTGTAGTTGTCATTGTTTGACAGGCCTGGCTGGATTTGAACCCGCCAGCTGTGGTGTATGTGGCTGGCGACACAGCCACTTGAGCTACAAGCGCCGAGCCATATTTAGTATTTTTTGTTATTGCAGAAGTCAAACATGATTTGGATATTACAAATTTAATACAGTTTTTTCCTTTCTTAATTCGTGTATACATTTTTGGGGCACTCTCTATTTGATACAGAGATAGCATTTTGTGTCTTTGCAAAATGTTCTATTGGACAGAATTGAGCTAGAACACTTAAGACAAGATTTGCTTCTATATTTAAAAAAAATTAATGCCATGTACTTATGATTTCAAAAATATTTCAGTTGCATAAAAACAGCATGTGTCCCAACTACAAACCTCCAAAGACCACAAGAATCCTTCTTTTCTTTCTTTTTTTTTTGGCTGGAGCCGGTTTTGAACCCGCCACCTTTGGTATATGGGCAGGTGTTCTACTCCTTTGAGCCACAGGCACCACCCCCAAGAATCCTTCTTTAGATGGGTTTTAGTTTATCCATAAATGTCTTATTTTGCACTGGGTTCAACCAATGGACTAAACTTAAATCATTTTTGAATTAAGTATGCTACAGATTCCAAATTCTTATAATTTCAATTATTACATCGTGTAATACAATGATGAAAGAATATAGAAGTGGCACTTGCAAATAGGAAGAATTATTTCAAGTGCATAAAGTAATTTTGAAGGAGACTCTAGATACAGAATAAATATTATATTATGAGATAGTCAAGAGTCAGGCTTATCTATATAACACCAAAACAATTAGTTGAAAGTGGAATACTCAGTTTGCTTTGTTCAATTAGTATCATTTATTTATTGAAGTGTTGTGTAAACATGTATGATGCCACCTGTGGCTAAGAATTATTAAAATGGAGAGGAGGGTGGTGCCTGTGGCTCAGTGAGTAGGGCACCGGCCCCATATACCAAGGGTGGTGGGTTCAAACCCAGCCTGTCCAAACTGCGGCAACCAAAAAAATAAAAAAAATAGCTGGGCGTTGTGGCGGGCACCTGTAGTCCCAGCTACTTGGGAGGCTAAGGCAAGAGAATTGCCTAAGCCCAGGAGTTGGAGGTTGCTGTGGAGCAGTGTGACGCCACAGCACTCTACCAAGGCCGATAAAGCAATACTCTGTCTCTACCAAAAAAAAAAAAAAAAAATTAAATTAATTAAAAATAAATAAATAAATAAAATGGAAAGAAAACAGCAAGATTCTAAATGTTGTGATGGGAAAATAAATAGCTGAGTTGAATAATATTTTATTTTATTTATTTATTTATTTATTTTTGATACAGACCCTCAAGCTGTCACCCTGGATAGAGTGCTGTGGTGTCACAGCTCACAGCAACCTCCAATTGCTAGGCTCAAGCGAGTCTCCTGCCTCTGCCTCCCAAGTAGCTGGGACTATGGGCTCCCGCCACAATGCCCAGCCATTTTTTGGTTGCAGCTGTCATTGTTGTTTGGTGGGCCCAGGCTGGATTTGAACCTGTCAGCTCAGGTGTATGTGGCTGGCGCCTTAGCTGCTTGAGCCACAGACACCGAATCTTGAATAATATTTTAGATGCGTAGGCAGAAAAAAGTGGAGAAAATGTAAGGGAACTTGTATCTTCCAATGAGTACCTGTCTGGTTCATTGTAGTTTGTCAAACGTTTAGGAATAGAAGGCATTTATGCTTAAAGTGGTGGTCCCTTATCTAATCTCTGATGTTCTTTCTCTTAGAAGAATTATACACTTAAAACATGAACTATAACCTTGCCTTACTGGATTTATTTTTCAAATATTGAAATCAACTTTTTTCCTTTTTTGCATTGAATTGAATAAAGGAAGGTGGAGTTTTCTCAGGGTCGCTGTTTATTAGTCTTTAAAAATGAATTGAAAGGGTGGCTCATGCCTGTAATCCTAGCACTCTAGGTGGATCGCTTGAGCTCAGGAGTTCAAGACCAGCCTGAGGCAGAGTGACACCCCCATCTGTAAAAATAGCCGGGGTTGTGGTGGGCACCTGTAGTCCCAGGTATTCGGGAGGCTGAAGCAAGAGAATCACTTGACCCAAGGATTTGAGGTTGCTGTGAGTTATGATGCCAGACCTCTCTATCGAGGGTGACAAAGTGAGACTCTGTCTCTAAATAAATAATAAATAAAAACGAATTGAGTCAGATCTCAATTATAGATACCAGTAGATGGAAGCAGTGATGTAGAAAATACAAAAGAGCAGGTAATCACAAGATCACAGGATACCTGGAGCTGGCTTTGAAATGCATTTTTCAGCACATTTTCATCTTATGTTCTATGTAGGCATTCTCTTCAGAGCCATCAGAGGTGACTCTGAAGCATGCTGAGTGATCAAAGAAAGTTAGCCTGAGATTTAAACACTGCTGGTAGATCAGCCACATGTAGATAATTAAATTAATGGCATAATTTAGCATATTTATCTTCTGTGTATCACCTTACTCCCATGAGCATGTAGCCACTCAACAGAATCTATGGATGCACTGGTCTTACTCATTCTGGGAATTTATTCCCATCTTCAAAATGCTTAATTGTGTGTGTGTTTTTTTTTAAGACAGAGTCTCACTTTGTCACCCTCAGTAGAGTGTGTCACAGCTCACAGCAACCTCCAGCTCTTGGGCTTAGGTGATTCTCTCACCTCAGCCTCCTGGGTAGCTGGGACTACAGGCACCTGCCACAACGCCTGGCTATTTTTTTTTGTTGCAGTTTGGATGGGGCCGGGTTCAAACCTGTCACCCTCAGTATATGGGGCCGCTGCTCTACTCCCTGAGCCACAGGCACTGCCCCCTAGTTTTTTAAATAATCACTTAGGTTGGTTTTTGTTTCATTTAAATATATTTGGCTGACCTGGGCTGAGCGTCTTGGTGGTCTCTTAGTTGAAAGAGTTGCTATTTGGTGTTAGAAAACATTGGACATTTGATTTCAGAGGCCAATATATCAAATTACTGTTTACATATGCCTGAGACAAGCACCAAGGTGTTTGGATTAGCCATAAAAATGCTCAATATGCCCTCTGCTGGGCCTTTCTTTTATAAGACTGGAACAAAAAATTGCTGTGTCATCTGGTTGTACAGTGGGGTGAGGAAATGAATTCTACTGCAACTATCATGTGCGAGAAATAAATCCTAAATACAAATTCACTGGTCTTTTTGTCATAGATAAGTCTGGCTTACTTAGCTAGTCTCAAAGGATGATTTCCCAGTAAATGAAAACTTTGTTATATACTTAGGAACTCCTCTGCGTTTTATGAAACGAGATGATGTTATTGTCAGGTGCTTGCCCCATAAATATATATATATATATATAATATATATATATATGTATATATATAACCAAACTAAATAATTTTAATTCTACCATCCACAGAGGATACCTGTGAAGGGGTAGATGCGAATTTCAGATTTTTGCAGGGTTTGCCAAGGTGCATTTCCACTCCTACCCACCTCTCCCAAGGGATGGAGGTTGGAATCTGAAGCTTACTCCTATAAATAAGCACATATTTCTATACATTAAATAGGTGTTTCGTTAATGGAAAAGAATGGGGAATTAGCATCAGTGTTTTCTTTAACAGAAATTATTCATGTATTTCTAGTGGATCAAAATGTTTTTCAACATCCAATGTGGTAAAGTAGCACATGTCCAGCAAATATCTTCCCTACAACTTCCTTCACTGTCAAATGGCATCGTTTACAGTTGAATTGTGTACATTGTGCTGAAGTCAGCCACATGTTAGTGGCTAATAGCTACTAATAATTTCAGAAGAGACAAATCACAAAAGTTGACTGAACCTAAAGAAACTATTGTGTCTATACTCCCTGTCCAGTATTAACTGATATTCAAAAAAAAAAAAAAAAAATTGGCCAGAACATAGTTGGCTGTTTTCTTTTTTCTTTCTTTTTTTTTTTTTTGAGACAGAGCCTCCCTGTCTCAAAGCTGTCACCCTGGATAGAGTGCAATGGCATCACAGCTCACAGCAACCTCCAATTCCTGGGCTGAAGTGAGTCTATTGCCTCCGCCTCCCAAGTAGCTGGGACTGCAGGCGTCCACCACAACGCCTGGCCATCTTTTGGTTGTAGCCGTCATTGTTGTTTGGCGGGCCGGGCTGGATTCGAACCCGCCAGCTCAGGTGCACGTGGCTGGTGCCTTAGCCTGCTGAGCCACAGGCACCGAGCCAGTTGGTTGTTTTCTTTACGAATTTCCACCTAAGGCACCCAGATCAGCTTTGCATATCCCTGAGACTCAAAAAAGTTTTAATTTTATCAAACTAAAAATTCTTCTGGACTCATTTAAATCAATTTCCTTAATTATTATTATTATTGTTGTTGTTGTTATTTTTGAGACAAAGTCTCACTCTATTGCCCTGGATAGAGAGCTCTGGCATCAGCCTAGATCTCAGCAACCTCAAACTCTTGGGCTCAAGTGATCTTCCTACCTCATCCCAAGTAGCTGGGACTATATGCACCCACCACAATGTTCAGCTAATTTTTCTATTTTTAGTGGAGACAGGGTCTGACTCTTGCTCAGGCTGGAATCGAACTCCTGCCCTCAAGGGATTCTCTTGCCTTAGCCTCCCAGAGTGCTAGGAGTATTAGCATGATACCCCATGCCCGGCCTCAATACCCTCAATTAAATTATAGTTCTTTGAGTTTCCTAGCACATAAACCATAATTGCTTACATTATTTTAACAGAATAAATCATAAAAGGTGCAAAAGTAGTACCTGGATCACTAAAATTTACCTTTCGTTGTTTATGTCTTCACTGCTTTCCTTTTGTTATGAATGCTAATGTTAAAGACAAGTGTAAAACTGACTTAAGGACAGGAGAACAGTCATATTACAGAAACTGGGATCATCTTTTTTTTTTTATATTTAAGTAGGTCATGGTACTTTATCGTTTACCTTCTCAGAAATCAGAATACAGTTTATCCAACAATTGAAATTTATCTGAAGGTAAATTTTAGCCATCGGGGTTTTTGTTTTTACCATTTTGTTTGGAGGCAAAAAGTCCTGAATTATCCTTTTATTCTGAGTGATATTTTCTCTCTAAAAAGTGCAAATAGAGGGGTGGTGCTTGTGGCTCAAAGAGTAGGGTGCAGGCCCAATATCCTGGAGGTGGCAGGTTCAAAACCAGCCCTGGTCAAAAACAGCAAAAATAGATAAATAAAAATAAATATTTTTAAAAAGTGCAAATAGGGTATGTGTTTTGGGAAGATATTTTTGAAAAGTATGCTATCTCCAAGGTCTTACTGTAGGGAAATAGAAATTGTCCCATACGAAGTTATAGCAAAAAAAAAAAAAAAAGGCCCAAAAGAATGATGTAAAGCAAAACCAAACCAAACCACTATAACTTCATGTTTAAAGAATATAATTTCTGGTTAAGGCCAAATTTAATGGAAGCCTAAAGTAGCAGATTTATAACATATTACAGCTTGAAGGAGAAAACGTTTTATCCATATTTACCACTTAAATAACATTTTAGGTATTTATAGAATGAAGATTAAGGCACTGTGGACATTATTTCTTCATAAAGGCATTTATAGGATATCCAATAATGTGAACGTTTTCTACAAATGAACAAGTGGATATTCTTTTAGATTTAACTTTTTTCAAAGTACAGTCCAAGCATACAGAATAAAGAAAACAGAACTTTAATTTCACTATAAAATTATTTTACACATAGAGTAGAACTCTACTAAATCAGCCTTGTTCCAAGATGGTGGTTCCCAAAATTGGAATTATAGAATATAGTCATGTTACATTATTTTGGTAAGAGGCTAGAACTCATTCCATGATAAAGGAAATTCACATTATATGCACATTCTGCACTGGGAACAGTTACTTTGTAGAAGAAAACGAGTGCTTTAGGAAGTATTCATTCGCATGAAAGCAAGTGAACTATTAATTCAGATCATTTACATTGTTCTTTGAAGCAGGTTTCTGTATTTCCATTATCTTTGATTACATTACTGTGTATGTCTGAAAATAGGCATTTTGTGTGTTTTTAAAAATACTCTTCCATTGTTAAGGGATCTGCTGTCAGACAGGCCTTCCTCTTAAAGTTTTAACACAATACAAAATGCAGCTTTATTTTTTTAAAGTAATGCAATAATACAAGTGAGTTGCTACTGAAATGCTGCTGAAGAGAAGCACTGCTGAGTCTGCTTTAATGAATAGGCAACGATTATTTGCAGGAAACACTTGCTTCCAAATACTGCTTAAAAAGAGTTTGAATTGTCTGAAATTAACTTAATCACCTCCTCACTCCTCTACCTGCTAACCCCAATTTTAAGTTTAGATGAAATGCTGTTGAGAATTAACGAGGTTTTTAATATTCTACCAAAATTCACAGTCTGATGGAAATCATTACATCTACAATAGCTTATGCCGATAAGTGAAAGAAAAAACGCTAACTAGTTCCACAATATTGTGCAGTGAAACAAGATCTGAACTGGAATCTGATTTCTTCCCTTTATGACCCTGTGTGGGTGTAAGCACTCTGTAGCTGTGTGAATCACTGGTGGTAATCTAGGCAGTTCCTATTGCCAGAGCTTTATATAGAAACAGGCTAACAAGGAAGTCATGTCTCTAACTGCCAGCTAAAGATGAGACACCAAATAGCTTCAGGGAGAGAGCAGACAGAAAGAACACTCTGTTAAGTACCTGCATAGCGTCGCTAAGTTGAGCAATACCACCAGCCTTGCTGGTGCTACTATACCCAAATGGCTATAGACAGAATTGTGAAATAGGTGATATTTGGGGTGTTTTTTTTGGGGGGGGAGCTACTCCCCTTGTCAGCCTCATTTATTCATTTTCATACATTCCTTCATTTACTCATTAATGAGAGTCTAGTATGAATCAGGCACTGTGCAATGTGCTACATAGACTGGAATGAATGAAACAAGGTCCCTGGATCTCCAGCTGTCTAGTACCACCTCCAGTTCACAACTCACCCAGTCTACTATTTTACATTCAGAGTGCTATAGGTGAATTAATCCCTGTTATGGTATCTGTTGTTAAGGTTCTGATGTTCCCTTTCCTAGGACCGTGTGATTGTTATTTTTTAAATTTTTAAAAATGTTTTCTAACCACCAGACCACCAGGGACCATGTGCCTTTTAAACAGGGACTCAAAGACCCTATAGCTTTTAAAACCAAAAGGAGGGTGAGGCTCGGCGCCTGTGGCTCAACGGGCTAAGTCGCCAGCCACATACACCTGAGCTGGCGGGTTCGAATCCAGGGCCCACCAAATAACAATGATGGCCGCAACCAAAAACTGGCCGGGCGTTGTGGTGGGTGCTTGTAGTCCCAGCTACTTGGGAGACGGAGGCAAGAGACTTGCTTGAGCCCAGGAATTCGAGTTGCTGTGAGCTGTGATGCCATAGCACTCTATCCAGGGTGACTGCTTGAGGCTCTGTCTCAAAAAGAAAAAAAAAGGAGGGTGGCGCCTGTGGTTCAGTGGGTAGGGCGCCGCCCCATATACCAAGGGTGGCAGGTTTAAACCTGGCCCCCCCAAACTGCAACAAAAAAATAGCTGGGCATTCTGGCGGGCGCCTGTGGTCCCAGCTACTCCGGAGGCTGAGGCAAGAGAAGTTGCCTAAGCCCAGGAAGGAGTTGGAGGTTGCTGTGAGCTGTGACACTAAAGCACTCTACCAAGGGCGATAAAGTGAGACTATCTTAAAAATATATAAATAAAAAATAAAATAAAATAAAACCCAAAGGAATGCTGTATTAATGAAGGATGAAATTTTCGGTGGCATTATCAGTAGGGAGAGAAATATTATTGGTTAGGGGAGTTCTTGAGACTCCAAGAAACCACATCACATAAGTGACTGGCCCTCAAATCCTTCTCCAAGGAAAAAAAAAAATTAAAGTCATTTTCAAAAAGCAGAATGGGTGTCCTCCACTCCAACAATAGGAAAAAAATTATAATGGTAAAAACATTGAAATTTAAAGTCTGTCATTAGTAAAAAGGAAAAAAAAAAGCCCAAGCTCTGTGGCTCACACCTATAATCCTAGCACTCTGGGAGGCCGAGGTAGGAGGATCACTTGAGGTCAGGAGTTCAAGACCAAGAATGAGCAAGAGTGAGACCCTGTCTCTAATAAAAATAGGCATGGTGGTGGGCACCTTAGTCCCAGCTACATAGGATGAGGCAGGAGGATTGCCTGAGTCCAGGAGTTAGAGGTTGCTGTGAGCTAGGCTGAGGCCATGGCACTCTAGCCCAAGTGACAGAGGGAGACTCTGTCTCAAAAAAAAAAAAAAAAAAAAGGGCGGTGCCTGTGGCTCATCCAGTCGGGGGCCAGCCCCATAAGCTGAAGATGGCCGGTTCAAACCTGGCCTCAGACAAACTGCAAAACAAAAAAAATAGCCTGGTGTACCTGTAGTCCCAGCCACTCGGGAGGCTGAGGCAACAGAATCGCCTAAGCCCCGGAGTTGGAGGCTGCTGTGAGCTGTGTGACACCATGGCACTCTACCGAGGGTGACATTCAGTGAAACTCAGTCTCAAAAAAAAAAAAAAAGAAAAGAAATAGTGCTCCAGGAGAGATTCGAACTCACACCCTTGGTTTCACTCTGAAGCAGGACATAGTTACCGTGCACTAACCAATTACGCCACTAGAGAACTGGCTACTTTTTTCCTCAGAAGATTCTTTCAGTTGTTCATAGCCACGTGACCTCACCAGACAGTTCCACGTGCTGTTGCTTATGCAAATTAAAAAAAAAAAACTAGCCGGGTATTGTGACGTAGTCCCAGCTCTTCGGGAGGCTGAGGCAAGAGAATCGCCTAAGCCCAGGAGCTGTGAGCTGTGTGAAGCCACGGCACTCTACCGAGGGCCATAAAGTGAGACTCTGGCTCTACAAAAAAAAGAAAAAGAGAAAAAAGGCAAAAAGGTAACCATTCAATACCGCTGATTGGGGATTGACGACGACATCAAGTAAACAAATGACAACTTCAAATAGCGAACAATCTAATGTCCTCCTGTATTATTCAGGAAGACCAGAACAGGAAGAATGCGTGAAAGTTTTAGAGGGAGGCTTTTTTTTTTTTTTTTTTGAGACAGAGTCTCACCATGTTGCCCTCGGCAGAGTGCCATGATGTCGCAGCTCATAGTAACCTCAAACTCTTGGGTTTACGAGATTCTCTTGCCTCAGCCTCCCAAGTAATTGGGACTAAAGGTGCCTGCCACAATGCCTGGCTATTTGTTGTTGTTGTTATTGTTCTTTAGCAGGCCCTGGCTAGGTTTGAACCCGCCAGCCCCCATGTATGTGGCCGGCGCACTAGCTGCGGAGCTATGGGCGCCGAGCAGAGGGAGGCATATTTTGATGTAGTTTGAAAAATAACTTTCTAAAAACCTGGAGCTGACCAGCGACGATCTGAACTTCCTTGTGAGATGATGAGCTCCCTGTCCCCCAAATTGCTAAAGCAGTAAATGAATGAATACCACAGAGGGTTTTCGTTGAGGGGAATTCCTGGACATGGAAAATCTATATTCTTTTAAGTGTGGTATATGAACATATTAGTCTATGATAATTAAGAATCTGGGAATGGGCTCGGCGCCTGTGGCTCAATGGGCTAGGGCGCCAGCCACGTACACCTGAGCTGGCGGGTTCGAATCCAGCCCCCGGGCCCGCCAAAAAACAATGACAGCTGCAACCAAAAAATGGCCGGGTGTTGTGGCGGGCACCTGTAGTCCCAGCGACTTGGGAGGCAGAGGCAAGAGACTCGCTTGAGCCCAGGAATTGGAGGTTGCTGTGAGCTATGATTTCACAGCACTCTATCCAGGGTGACAGCTTGAGGCTCGGTCTCAAAAAATAAATAAATAAATAAATAAAATAAAGAATCTGGGAATGATACAAATGAATACATAAAAATAAGAAAAAAGTAAATTACTGTGAGCTAAACTATAGAAGTTTTGTACAGGTGCCAAGTAAGGGAGAGATCAGGGTAAACTGATCAACATGACCTTTTGTAGGACATAACTTTTAAAGAGAGAGGTAGAATAAACCAAGAAGGGGGATGATTTTATCAG
This sequence comes from Arctocebus calabarensis, assembly GCA_963573935.1. Classification (NCBI taxonomy): domain Eukaryota; kingdom Metazoa; phylum Chordata; class Mammalia; order Primates; family Lorisidae; genus Arctocebus; species Arctocebus calabarensis. The sequence goes on from CAUYON010081255.1 coordinate 10,316, forward strand.
CATCATCTTAATACTACCATATCTTTTAGTATCTACTAGAGAATAGACACTGTGAATGCTTTCTTTACATGCCTTATCTCATTTAATCCTTAAAACCACCCTATAAGGGTGGCTCCTGTGGCTCAGCGAGCAGGGCGCCGGCCCCATATACCGAAGGTGGCGGGTTCAAGCCCGGCCTCGGCCGAACTGCAAAAACAAAAAAATAGCCGGGCGCTGTGGCGGGCGCCTGTAGTCCCAGCTACTCGGGAGGCTGAGGCAAGAGAATCGCTT
>CAUYON010081256.1:0-11844 GCA_963573935.1 Arctocebus calabarensis
GGTACTGGGGAAACTTATTAAATGTAGAGTATCAATGTCTTTATATAGTGATCAAGAAAATGCCATGAAGGCTATCTGTAACAGTATGATCAAAACATTTCTGAATGTATATGAATCGTGCCCTATGATTGCACCAATGTATAGAATTATGATTCAATAAAATTATAGAAAAAAATAAAAAATAAATAAAAAAAACTTTTCATTTTTATATGAACTTGCAAGAGGCAATAATAAGATATTTCTCTAACGGGAGTTGAAGAGATTATGGATCAGTGTGTGAAACCAATACTTGTAGACAAAAATACACACACACTCACACACAAAATAGATACAACTCTACCATTGCTTAGCAAATAATGCTATATTTATATAAGATGGAAAGACGTGTCTTATTTTAAACTTTGGCCTGACCAGGTACGTAAGTGAAAGAAGCATGTGAGACTAAGTCTAGCCTTACCTTGATGATTATTTATTGAATCTTCAAGGCCACAATGATATAACATTGGAGACCCACAAATGTTGGAGTCTGCATAGAGGAGACAGGATATTATAAAAAGGCCACAATGACATAACATTGGAGACCCACAAATGTTGGAGTCTGCATGGAGGAGACAGGATGTTGTAAAAAGAAGACCGGCCTGGGAGTGGGAAATGAGGTTCCTGTCCCAGTTCTGTTGCCAACAAGCTGTAAAACCTCTCTGTGCCTCGGTTCATTACTTATTTATTCTTTATATGTTGCTTATTTCCGAAACAGATTGGAGTTGGATTTCAATAAAAATCTCGAATGTATCAGAACTCTTTTACAAAATAACATGAGATTTAAAAAAAGGGAAAAAAAATAAGAATGAAGATTGTAGCAGCAAATCTAAGCTAAAAGAATATACTGCTACAGAGCATAAAACACTGTTACAGGTTTCATGGCTAGAATAAAACAGTAAATGAATTGAATCATCATGATCCACAGGCCTCAGTTTTTATATTCACAAAATGGGTGGGAAATGAAAGTTGGATGAAATCAGTTTTAAAGTTTCTCTAGATTCCGGTTCAGATGTACAAATGAAATGATAAATACACTCCTTAAAATATTGCCTCTAACTCTGTACAATGAAGCAACTCTCACAGGGCTTGACAGGAAAATTGGGGGTAAAGCAATTCAAATAAATAATAATGCTAATGGAATGCTCAAGAAAATACTAGCGTGATTTAAAAGGAATGTGAAATTACAAATAAATAAAAGAATACCTTAGCACTTACAAAACTTTCCCTGGGGGTGAGGATATATGTTGTTGGAAGTCTGTGTAGGGAAAGTAGAAACTTATGGTTTGAAAGAAAAAATGCACAGAGATCAGGGAAAATGTGCATCAGAACGTCCAGGCAGAGCATAGAGCTAAACTGAGGCAGAACAAAGCACACAGGTGAAGAGTTGTACACATCCCTCAGCAGACTGCTGTATTCAGCCAGGCCCATGAACCTTAAGTCCAGTTACTGTTACCTAAAGAGGCCAGCTCTGAAAGTGCTGGGTGGGACATGAACTGACTTTACATTGTGTTGACATCATATTCTGATTTGCCCATCATAGGAAATGTTTTACTTTAGAGAATCACATTGTAGCAGAACAGACTGCAAAATGTTCTCTCGCTCCAAATAGAAATGTACAGAAAAATAGGGAGAAAAGGATCTGTGACTGGGACTTAATCGGTCCCAGACGGCCTTTGTTTCTGTGAAGATGTCTCAGAGTTTCTATATCAGACAACACAGCTGGAATGTCTAGTTATACGTACTTTTGATGTAGCTGTACTATGTAGAGGAGGTTAGTAAGATGTAAGGAACCAAAATATATAGGAGAGTCGTGGCCACAAAGAGGCCATCATCTCAAAAGGATGATTGGGATAGAAAATGTGAGTGTAATTTTAAAATAAATTTTGATGGCTCAGTGCCTGTAGCTCAGCAGCTAGGGAGCCAAGACATATACACTGGAGCTGGCAAGTTCGAACTCAGCCCAGGCCTGCCAAACAATGACCACTACAACCAAACAAATAGTGGACGCTGAGGCAGCACCTATAGTCCCAGCTACTTGGGAGGCTAAGGCAAGAGAATTGCTTAAGCCCAACAGGCTGAGGTTGCTATGAGCTGTGATGCCACAGCACTCTACGGAGGGTAACATAGTGAAACTGTGTCTCCAAAAAAAAAAAAAAAAGAAGAAAGAAAGAAAGTGATATGGGAAAGACCTTTAGACCTCCTTTGTATTAACCTGGATGGAAGTGGAACACATTATTCTTAGTAAAGCATCACAAGAATGGAGAAGCATGAATCCTATGAACTTAATTTTGATATGCGTACAATTAATGACCTAGTACATGGTGGGGGTGGGGGAAGGGGAGAGCAGAGAGAGAGAGAAGGAGGGAGAGGGTGGGGGAAAGGAAGAGCAGAGAGAGAAAAGGAAGGAAGGTGGTGGGAGAAGGGAAGAGTAGAAAGAGGGAGAGAGGGAGTGAGAGGGTGGAGGTCTCAGTGTGTGACACACATTTTGGGGGCAATACACAATTATAAGAGGGACTTTACCTAACAAATGCAGTCAGTGTAACCTGGTTTCTTGTAACCTCAATGAATCCCCAACAATAAAATGTTTTTTAAAAAAGAAAGAAAATGGAGATGAACATCATGAATAAGTTCAGAATGGTAGTTATAGAAAATCAAATTAAAAAAATAAAACTTGTTTGATCAAAAGAGAGTTCATGGAAGATATAAATATTAAACTACTTTCAGAGAAGTAAAAGGAATTGTCCAACCATTCGAATCAGGGCATGTGGCAATATCCCCAGACCATTCTGGTTGCTGTAGCTGGGGACAAGCCACTGGCATGTAGTCGGTAGAAGCTGAGAATGGTATTAAATGTCCATCAGGACATGAGCCAGGTTCCTACAGCAAATAATTATCTGACTCTAAATGTCAATAGTGCCATGGTTGAAAATTCAAAATAAAGATAGGAATATCTATCTTGAGGAAAGCTCAGCTTTCCTCAAGGCAGTTTGCCATGACCCACTCTGCTTCCCAGAACCTAGGCAGAAGTTGCAAAGATTGCTTTCCCCATCTCTATGTGATGCCCCATCTCTTCCCCCCAATCTAGTCCTTGACACATTTGAGCTTGGCTCAACCTTTGTCTGTGTCTAATGTATTTTAAATTATTTTCTGCTGTTTTCTATGAATTAGTTTTTTTGATCCCAAATAGCTAGGTATTTTGTCTCATGGGGTAAAGATCTTCTGGTCCCGTTTCTTTTGCTTCCTTAAGTTTTCCTGCTTTTCTGATAGTCTGAATTTTATTGCACTCCAGTGCTGTTCATGGTGGACAATGAAAAAAAAAAAAAACTAATTTGAGCATTTTTAGTGTACAACCAAGTTTGTGAATATTTGATGTTCCTTTTGTGTTTGTCAAAGTACTACCTTTGTGATAAACATAGTCTTAACTACATTGAAATTATCCATAGAACTACTATAGATAATTAGTAGATTCATGTTACAATAGTCCATAGATCCACCAATACTCTGGTTTGAAGGAGATGAAGTGAATTAGAGGAACACAAAAGAATTAGGGCCAAACACTGCTATTACGAAAGGAGAAAAAAATATATCCTTGGAATCAAATGAGGAAGAAGATCCTGACTACCGGACTTAGCTGGCTCTTTTCCCTTTGGGATTTAGACCAAATTGCCACATGCTTGAAGTTTATTTAACCCAAACTCTTTAGTTTGGAAATCAGTAGAAAACTCAGTTGAACCTTTTGGTGTGCTCATTGTGAATTTGATATGAATGGGTCATTATTGTAGAAAAACTACACTTTGCTAATTCTTTCTAATGCCAATTCCATCTGAGCATACAAAGCATAGAATTATTTTTTCTAGATCTGTGAAAAATGATGTTGATATTTTAATGGGAATTGCACTAAATCTGTAGATTACTTTGGGTAACATAGACATTTTAACCATGTTGATTTTGCCAGTCCATAATATATTTTTCCATTTGATTACATCCTCTGCATTTTCTTTCCTTACTGACTTGTAGTTCTCCCGTTAGGGATCTTTTACCTCCTTAGTTAAATATATTCCCAGGTATTTTATTTTATTTGTTGCTGTTGTGAAAGGTACTGAGTCAGATGCTGTACATCTGACAAAAGGCTGATACTCAAAATCATAAAGAACTCAAGACAATCAGCAAGAAAAAAATTAACCCCATTAAAAAGTGGGCGAAAGACATGAAAAGAAGCTTTTCCAAAGAAGATAGACTAATGGACAAAAATGCTCAAAGGTTCTAATCATTGAGGAAATGCAAATCAAACCACAATGAGATATCACCTAACTCCAGTGAGAATGGCTTTCATCAAACAACCTCAAAGCAACAGAGACCATCACAGATGCAGAGGGAAGGAACTATTACACACTGCTGGTGTAACAGTGACTGCAAACTAGTATATCCTCTATGGAAAGTGATATGTAAACACTTCGAAGATCTAAAAGTAGACCTACCTACCATCTGACCCAGCAATTTCTCTATTGGGTATTTACCCAATGGAAAAAAAGTAATTTTACAGAAAAGCCTCGAGTGCTTGTATGTTTATTGCAGCACAATTCACATTTTAAAGATATGGAATCAACCCAAGTGCCCATCAACATATGCGTGGATTGAATGTGTCCCCTGGAGTATGACTCAACCAGAAATGGAATGGTGAATTAACAGCTTCTCTGACAGCATAGATGGAACTGGAGACCATTCTTTTAAGTGAAGCATCACAGGTGTGGAAAAACAAACACCACACATACCCACTATTAAACTGGAACTCCTCTATCAACACCCATGCACACATTTGGTAGTAAAACTCAACGGAAAACAAGCAGGTGTGAGGAGGCAGAAGGGGAAGGTTAAATTCATATTGAATGATAAAATGTACACTATCTAGGTGATGGGCACACTGGAACTTTGACTCAAACTGTACAAAACCAATTCATATAACCAAAACCTATGTATGTACGCCTGTAATACTAAATAATAAAACTGAAAAGAAATGACAGTAACGTCTTAGCTGTTCTCTTAGCATATGTGTATATGTGTGTGAGTGCATGCAACCTGTGTGCATACAAAAATCAGTACAGCTCACTTTTCTGCTTTTCATAAATAGTGGATCCTGACCCTTAGGATTTATGAGCTGTCAGAATTTCAATAAGTGAAAATGTCATCCTATTTCTAATGATATATTTGATTAAACCTTGTTGATATATAATAGAGATTCTTCAGTACTTTATTGAGACCAGTCAGTACATTAAAATGCTTTCTCTGCTGCAAACCAATATTTATTGAATGCCTCCTATGTGTGTCAAGGGTTCTACACATGTTATTTTATTTGATTCTCCTGTGTCTCAGAATTATGTGTTCATCAAATCATTCCTTTCAAGAGAAATATATTTTCCAGCCCCTTCAAGTTAGATGGGAACATGGGACTAAGTTATTGTCAATAAAATGTGGGTAGGAATAATATATGCCATTTTCAGACCTTGCCCTTAGTAACTTCACACAATCCCTCCCTCTCTCTGCAGCTTCTCCTGGGTTGGCTGGCTGTAAGAAGAATTCAGGGAAGGATTCTCAGGCCTCTGGCAGCTGTGGGATGTCTGGAGCATGGATTTCATGTCGGAGAGCCCCGTGGGAAAGCTGACAGTGATGATACCAGCTGAAGACTTTTCATGAGCAATAAATCAAATTAAATAATGCTAAGCCACTTAGATTTCATTGCTGTTTTGCAGCAGCAAAGTGTTATTTAACTTGCCTAACATAGCAACTGGTAACTGGAAAAAAGATGCTGCTAAAATCCAAAACTTAAATATGTGGTATTTGCCTTAGAAGTTGGCTGATAGGCAGTCAGGAAATTGATATCAAAGGTTGAAAAGATGGAACGCATGCTATTCAGTGGCAAACACTTGGTATAACTATTACTTGCAATAGTGCAGAAGGCAGGTTGCATTCCTACAAAGCCAGCAGCTTCAGTGGAAATAATTAGAAGAATCCAACTCTAGTGCATGTTGGATGTTATCGGCTGGTTTGACAAGATATTACAAGAAAGAGATGAACTCAGGAAAACCGTGACTGGGCTGCAAGTAGAAATTAAAGGAAATAAGCAGTCAGAAAGGAAAGGCCTTGTTTCTGGAAAAGCCATCTGCTTCTAGACACAAACAAGATGGAATTTTAAAAAGTTTTGAGTGTCAACAGCATAGCAAAACTCAGATGGATAAAGCATAAAAGATGATTAAATTAAGAGTGTGTCTTCTCGTCCTACGATATCCACTATTATCTTAAGAGAAAAAGACATGAGGTTGACCAAACAATAAAGAGTGGGAGGTTTGAAAACTAAGTTTCAGAAAGAAATATGAATGTGAATGTCATAAGCCTCTGCAACTAACTGTGATTAAAAGACCATCAATGTTATGGGTTAAATTCATGGGTTAAAGTCCTGACCTCCGGTACCTTGGATGTCCCCTATTTGACCACAGAGTACATTCAAGGATAATCAAGTGAAGATCATGCAGGTGGATTCTAATATGATCGATGTCCTTATAGGAAAAGAGAATTTGGACACAGACTTATACAGAGTGCGAATATTACTGCGGTTCTCCCATTCTTCATCGACCATTGCACATTAAGTATACAGGGAGGGAGGAAATAGTTTGTCTCTTTAAGTCATAGGTTTAAGACAGGAGCCACACTTCGTGAGATTGAGAAAGCAGCTCATTATCCAGAGATTCTGCTGGACACCATGCAAAGATGGGACTTTGGGGCATCTCCCTTGGGATGGTGCTACATATGTTCTGTTTATGGAAAGAGCACAACTGAGACACTTCTCCCCACCCCCTACACCCGCTCACTTCCCCTTGGGCACACAGCTAAACCATCTGTGCGAGCTGTCTTATAGGTGGTGAGACAAGGTGAATCAGGTGTGAGCTATAAAATGTCAAGGAAAATGATACATGATTCTTGATTCTTCCCATTAGGGCCTTTGAATACTTCTTGCAAAATTTGTCTCTCCATCATTCAAAATCTTTCCTTGTCATGCAGACTCAATCTCTCTCTCTCCACCCCATTCCTCTCTCTCTCTCTTTCTCCACTTTGGTTAGACAGATGAAGAGAATCTGTGAACCCCCCCCCAGGACTTAAGGAAGTCTAGAATTGATGGAATGGATGAAAAGAACCCAGATTTTGAAGTCATTCTTTGAAAGGGCAGCTGCCAAGGAGAACTGCCCAGCTGAGAGCAAGAAATAACAAATTTTTGTGTGGCCAAGGCATTAAATCTCAGAGCCTATTTGTTACTGAAGCCCTTAGCTTTACTTCTGCTGACTCATACACTTCCCAGTAATCTAGCACAATAACAATAGCAATATCCTTTGAGGGTAGTCTCTCAAAGATTACTAAATTGCCCAATAAATGAGCCAGATGGGGCACATTAATCAAGTCATAGTAGTTTCATTTTAGCCCCAAATGAAGAAATTTAGATGTTATGTCAAAAGGGATCTTTCTGTAGTCATGACAGAAATACACATTAAATCTGAGAATAGTGTACACAAACATACAGGTACTAAGTTTATATTACTTTTTTTCTAAAACCATGTGATGAGTCACAGTAATTTATATGAGTTAAGGATAAAGGAAAATTATTATATCAATGGCAGAAAAACATTAGTTTGACCCTTATCTGTGCCAACTTATAGTAAGTGTAGTGGATAATGAACATAAGAAAAGAAAAAAATGTCACTGCCACGTTAAATGGCAGTTGCTATAAAATATGTTTGAATAAAAAAATTACTAATGAGGCAGTATAGATCTCAAACCAGCTATCCAAGTGCCAAGTATGACTGAAATAGAGCTGCATTTCAGGGAGTTAGCAGGAACACAATACCCGTGAACAGACTCACAAGACTAGAAAGAGAAATGAGGGAGCTCAGTGTGTTACCCGGAGATGTGAGCATTAGGCTATCACAGTTCACAACAGGCATTAATGCCCTAATAAGAAATCTAATCCCCAACTACTTGCCTAGTGGTTATTTTCTGGGAACTAATCATAGGGGAAACCAAGAAATGAAATACCTTAGAATTAGTGTCATTATAGAAATCAAACTGTACTTGTTTAAGGGCAAAAAAAACAAAATAACCACAAGATTTTTCTTTTTTATTTATTTATTGTTTTCGTTTTTATTAAATCATGCACACTAGCTGTGTGCATTAGTGCAATCATGGGGTACAAGGTGCTGGTTTCATATACAATCTGAAATATTTTCATCAAACTGGTTGACATAGCCTTCATGGCATTTTCTTAGTTATTGTTCAACCAAGAGTTTGCTCAACCTTTCTTTGAATGTTGGAGTTATATTCAATTTCACTGACAAGGTATTATAATCAGACAGAATTGGATTTTGCCTTTCTATCAGGCATGATTAGCTGCTGACTGCAGACAGGAACAATAGGCGACTGGTAACAAATGGCCTTCATGTTACAGGAGAGATGCTTCAGGGATCTACGATTCTGCTTCCCATGGGTATTCAACAAAGCGTGATTTAGTCACTGCAGGAGGACTAGTGGGTTGATGTCAGGTCTGTGCTGGGTTTTACAGGGTATCTCAGCTGTTATCCTGACATCATGGGCAATCTTTTGGGGTGTTATTGGGTCCTTCCTCCCCCCCTTTTTTCTTCTTATCCTCCTTCCCTTCCTTCTTTCCTTTCCCTTTGCCTCTGTCCTTTCTTCTTGATAGATGTGGCCTACACGATACTGTAGAGTACTTTTATTGTCCAAAGGCATTACAAATAGCTCTTGTTTTGCAAAGATAAAAATCATTTATATAGTTCTAGGACACGAATAAGTAAAATATGACACCTAGAAGCACTGAGTAGGGGGAATACGAGTTATTTCCTTCTCTTGTTCCCTCAATATCCTCTTTTCTCACTCTCCATTACCATCCTCCTTTTCCGTCCTCTACGGTCCCCTAACATATTGTTTCTCCTCCCACTCGCTGTTCTTGTCAGGCTTCCAGTGGCACATCTAGGCCATTCCTAGCTCTTCCTATAAACTCTCAGTGAGGCAGCAGGAGATTTTATACCTTTGGCTCAACTCTTTCTTTGGGTAAAGTTTTCTAAAAGCCCCCAGACTAGGCCTTTTCTGACCTTAAATCACCCTTTAATCTTATCTTCATACAAACACAGAGAGTGTCTTCACTGACACACAGGTTGCTCTTTCTGCCTGCTGGGCATTGTAAATGCTGGTGATGGGCTTTGCCTTAAACAAATCTGGAGTTAAGTCCCAATTCTGCCACAAATCTCCTGCCCGTAGACAAATCCTTTAATCTTTGAACCTCTGATGCCTCATCTACCAAATGAGGATACTAACACCTACCCCTCAATGGAACATTGCATGATAGATCTGTACTTTGCAGAATATAATACATATACATACAATTATCTTTTGAAGATTTAGCACATTATGGATACTCAGTAAATATTAACTCCTTGGCATTTCATTACTTCTCAACCTTGCAATAGCCAGCATGCAGGTCTTTAATTTATTTTTTATTATTTTTGTAACTTTCTCGTTAATCAGTTGGGGATTCCTCTCTCTGTGTTCCCTTAGATTCAGATAAATAAAGGCACTTGTGGGCTCAGGAGAGTGGCTAAGAACAACTTCCCTCTGATTTCCTTCCTAACAAGGATAAATGACTCTATGTCTGTGGTTTATATTGAACGCTTGATAATGCATCTCTGAGAAAAGCTCTTAGCAAGAATACCAATAAATATGGCTATAATGTTTATTCAAACTACTCTATTTGCAAGGCCAAGTATACAAATGAAGGATGAAAACAGACAAAATGGGTCACTAACATTAGCCTGCACTGTTTGTGGGGTAGATAATAATAATACAGTGTGCTGTCTCTTCCTGCCTGTGTTTCAAGGAGTTTTAGTTACATAAGAAAGATTTATTGTAAGAATAAGAAATTTATTCTCTTTCACCTTAATGTAATGTCTGCTGGTCTGGGAATGCAGGTTGTAGAGATGTATTGTACTGTTTGGAAGGTCCTTTAACTCCCAAACCTTGATATTTAAATGCTGTAGAATGTCGGTTTATATTCCTTAATCATACACAAACACTGCATCACTTTCCCTTAGCTGTCTGGCAATCATGTCCTGCAGGAAAGGAATGGCACCCTGAGGTTATTTGCGCTTAAAGAGAGACAAATAAAAGAAAAGAGAACACTGATCAGGAAAGAGGACTTTAGTTTGTATTGATCTAGAGCAGAATGGACAATGAATGGTGGAGGTACAACAAGGCAGATACTGCCTCAGCAGACAGAAGGAAAGAGGGAAGCAAAATAAAAATATTAAGCATCTATTATATGTGAAGAGCTGTCCTTAAAATTTTCATATTTCATCTCATTCGTTGGTCACTAAAAGTTGCACTTTATACTGAAATAAAAAGTAGACAAGATGTTTCTGGCTTGCTATGGTCACTCTGCTAGTGAATGGCATAGCGATGGCCATCTCAGGTGATGATTAACTCTGAGACTTACACTCTTTGCCCTTTACCTTTGTATCTCTGTAACTTCATTGAAATCCTCGTGCCTAATGCTGCTGGAAAATCTCATCAGTGAATGAATGGGTAATAAGTTTCCTATCACCAAGATAGGTGCCCAGAGCCTGCAGAAGCAGAGTATTGGAGCAGGACTCCCGCCCCAAGTGCAGAGGTTGGACTTGTATGGTCCTTTAATGTCTCTGCTTCTGTGTGCATTTTGCTCCTTGCTATTACTGCTTGTGGTCAGCAAATAGCGCTTTAAACAGCAGCAAGAGCAGCAGTGACATCTACTCTCCATCACCAGTGCCTTGCCAAACATTTTATAAACATTACCATATTTAGGTCCCAGTACTTACCTAAAAGGTTGCTTTATTGCCTCATTTTTTAGGTAAGGAAAATTATCTTCAGAGAGGAAAATAAACTTGCTTGAGGTAGGATCTTTTGAAGCCAGGACTCTAATCTGGATCTATCTGAATCAAAGTAAGGTTCTTATTTTGCTTATTTTGACCTAAGATATGTCAAAGATCTCAAAATCCTTGGAAAAAAATTTACAGTAGAAAAAAAAATCAACACTTTTCATGTGAGGGATTTACTTCCACACCAAACAATATTGTATACAAGTAAACAAAGGGGATGACGGGAGGCTAAGCCTGGGTGCTAATTCCTGTAGGCAATTAGCCTCATATATTTTCCCATTGCTTACATTGCTTAGCTAGCCACAGGGCTCTTGTGTTAATGTTCTTCTTTTTCTATTGAGATATGTGACAGGGAGTTATTACCCTGCATTTGTCCATCAAGTTGAGCAGATTGATTAGAGGTCTGTTTTCTTTCTTTTTTTTTTTAATTAAATCATAGTTGTATATGCTAATGCAATCACAGGGTACAATGTGCTGGTTTTCTATACAATTTGAAATATTTTCATTGAATTGGTTAACATAGCCTTCATGGCATTTTCTTAGTTATTGTGTTAAGACATTTATATTCTGCATTTAGTAAGTTTCACCTGTACCCTTCTAAGATGCGCTGTAGGTGCGATCCCATCAATTACCCTCCCTCTACCCATCCTCCCCCCCTTGCCCCTTTTCCCATATTCTTGTGCTATAATTGGGTAAATTATAAATTAGTTTCATAGTAGGGCTGAGTACATTGGATACTTTTTCTTCCATTCTTGAGATACTTTGCTAAGAAGAATATGTTCCAGCTCCATCCATGTAAACATGAAAGAGGTAAAGTCTCCATCTTTCTTTAAGGCTGCAT
>CAUYON010081260.1:0-23081 GCA_963573935.1 Arctocebus calabarensis
CCCTCTGGATAGAGTGCAATGGGCATCACAGCTCACAGCAACCTCCAATTCCTGGGCTCAAGCGAGTCTCTTGCCTCCGCCTCCCAAGTAGCTGGGACTACAGGTGCCCGCCACAACGCCTGGCCATTTTTTGGTTGCAGCTGTCATTGTTGTTTTGTTTGGCAGGCCCAGGCTGGATTCGAACCCGCCAGCTCAGGTGTACGTGGCTGGCGCCTTAGCCCGCTGAGCCACAGGCGCCGAGCCCAGAGCGAGCATTTTTGAAATAACTATTTCTTGGTAGTGGTACCTGCCCTTACACTATGGCAGGAGGGGCCTCTGCCCCAGCCCCGCCCCACCAGCCACTCACACTTGGAAGCACCTTCACTGAAATTTTCTAAGTCCTTTTCAGTCTGGCGTCCAGACTGGGATCTACTTGGCCACACTCCATTTTCTCCTCTGAGGCCCAGTGTGTGGGGTTGGCCAGATGCCTCCCAGGACTTCACCTATGGACTTTTCCCAGGGGCCTGTGGTCTGGGCTCACCTCAAAAGAGTGACCTGAAATGCTCCTGCCTGGGTTTTTTCAAGGGATCTCACCATATGGCCCCTAGGACTACTAGAATTGAGTGATGAAAAAAATAGAAAAGAAAGAAACCACAACTATTTCCAATAGCCTTATTGAGGTATAATTCAGATGCCATACAAATCACCCACATAAGGAGTCCATCAAGTAGTTTATATTAAAAATATTTGCCCTGGTCTGGTATGTTCCAGGGGTGTCCTAGCTTATAGATGAGGAATATTGAAATGAATGTGCCAATGGAGGCAAAAATGGTATTTTCCCAGGGGTAAGCAAGGAAGTCAGTTGACCCTCTACCAGACAGGAATTATGTTGCATTCTGATCAGTTGTCTCCAAATTACAAAGTTGTTAAAATTGCTCCCACACATTCAGAACAGATAATGCAGGGGGGGTGTTCTTTAGCGTCTAGAACACACTTTAACACAGTGTGAGTTGTTGTCAGCTTTTGCTTATAATATTGATGATGATAACCAAGTGCCCACTATGTGCAGGCAATGTCCTAAATGCTTCCAAAACACCATTTCATTTAATTCTTACAAGAACTGCATGCGGTAGTTATAGTCATCTTCATTTTACAGATGCTAAAACTGAGTCAAAGAGACAAGGCAACGGCTCAGGATTGTAAATCTTGCAAGTGGCACAGGATTCAAAGCCGGGAGGATGCCACAGCCCTTGTTCCTATTGAGAAGGCTGTCCTGGGATCTGCTTGGCTGTGCACTCCCTTGTTCCCCTATGGATCCAGCATCTGTGAGTTCAGCTTCATGCAAGATCATGACAACAGGATATTCAAGAGCCCTGAGCCAGGCCCATTACCTCCCCTGTAGGAGCCTGTCTTGGTCCCTGGGCTCCTGGCTGGTTCTCTATGATTATGTCACCTGTGTCTCCACCTCCACGCAAGGCACCTACTTAGTTCCCCACTCTCTCTTCTCCTGTTGTAGACCTGCCCCTATTCCTGTCCTTGCTTCATCAGCCGGTGTATCAGATCTTTCGGAACTCAGGTAGCTTATTCTTCCCATTCTTGTTCAGGGACTCAAGTTTTACCCGTTGCCCTACTCCTGCTTCTCCCGAGTCTGCCTGCTGATCTGGGCTTCTTCCCTGGATGCAGTATGGGATTGTGCTTCGGGGTGCTTGTTCCAGGTCATCCTCCTTCCTAACAAGCCTGTCTTCTCAGACTCTCATCGCTCACATCATAGTTCAAATGTAGATATATTCGTATATCACATTCCCTCTTCAGATGCCAAATGCTACACTCAGTATTTGTTTCCACCTTCTCTCCTACTGCTACCAGTAAAGATGTGAAGGGGGCAGGTAGGTGTGGAGAAGGTAATGATGCCCTTCACGCTGTTTTCCTATTTGTACCCTTCCGTAGGAGGAAGCCCCAGTGGCAACACACTCTCAGACCCATTTTGTGTTGAGTGATACTATACTATAGGAAGGAATGGTTATCAGTGTGCAAAACACAGGCAGGTATATAATTGCATGCTCTGTGAAACAATAAGGGGTAGCGTTTAGTAGTTAATCCTGGAATTTTCGAAGTTCTGGAAACCTCTGTTGAGCTAACTGAATCCAGTCCAAGTTTTCTTGGCTAAGGTCTCACTCACTCCTGTGGGTAAAAGTCTCTTGAATCCTTAACCATCTCTCATTCCACAACCATCACTCTCTTCTGCAGGCCTGATCAGGAGGAAACTGGATCTTTGCCAGGAAAGGCACTAGAGCTAAAAATGACCCTTTCCCTATGATCCTTTCCCTGACTCTCCATTTGAACAATTTCTTCCTCCTTTTATGCTTCATAAAACTTCATTGCTGGGCTAGAATACTTATTAAAGTCTGTTTTCCTTCGTGGTTGTTTATTTCTTTTTCATAGATTGAGAGCTCTTGCCTTCCATTTTTCAGTATCCTCAGAATGGCCCAATCCAGTTAGTAACTGGGGCAGTGATTGAACTGGAGCTTTGAAATACAAAAGATTGAAGGGAATAAGAAAAAATACCATCAACACAAATGTTATTTAGACCAGTGTTTCTATAAGAATTATGGATTCTGAGACGACACAGGGAAATTATTCTTGAATATGTGATACAATTTTAAGAAATGTTTTGGAGGAAGCGAAACAATCCAACCTCTTGGGACTCAACTCTTGAGTTCTGCCGTGTCTTTTTAAAAAATACAATTTTACAGCTAGAAAAGAATACAGATTCCTTTAAACATGCTTTCTATTGTACAAAACAAGGAAAATAAGTTCTATTATGTTTGTTAAAACAACACTTTCCATACATTAGAATCACTTCTTACATATGTGTGTATTAAGGGATTTTTAAAAAACATTTTTTTGAGGAATTTAGAAGATAAAGATCAAATACTCAATGTCTGTCTACTCAAGTTGAACACATCATTATTACTAATATATTTGCCTCTTACATTTGCAGAAAGACAATGACACAAGATTTCACTTGCATGTACTGCTCACCAAACATGTCATAATACAGATTAAAACTTTCTCCCAGAATACTTCATTTTAAGTAATTTTAGAGGCCTCCAGATGCCTAGAAGAAGCAAAGGTTTCCTAGAGAATGTGCCCCCAGGACAGGCCTCAGGCAGAGGTTTCCTAGCGAATGAGCGCTCAGGTCAGGCCTCAGTCAGCTCTTACAGACAGTACAACACATTTTGGCTCATAATTTAAAAAAAAAAAAATCAAAGAACACTCAAGAAAATAAGGTACCAGGAATGAGAGGGAGTGGAAACAATAAATATTAAAAGCACCCTCATTAAGACTTTATTTCTATTTTTAGAATATAAAAGTATAAATTTATTTTATACTTTAAGAGAAAAGAGAGGGAATGAGAGAAGGGAAAATAGGGGAGGGGAAAGAGAGAGAGAAAAGGAGCAAAAAATCTATGTGGCATCCCAAAGAAAGGAAGAAGGCCTGCTCTCATGAAGACTTGAGATATTAGAATCATTGAATAAAACATTTAGTATGTGAACAGAAACTGAAATAAAGGCAAAAGATAAGAAATTATAAAAATGACCAGTTTAGAGACTCGGCGCCTATAGCTCAGCGGCCAGAGCGCCAGCCATATACATCTGAGCTGGAGGGTTTGAATGCAGCCTGGGCCTGCCAAACAACGACAGTTGCAACAATAACAATATAAATAATAGCCAGATGTTGTGGCAGGCACCTGTAGTCCCAGGTACTTGGGAAGCTGAAGCAAGAGAATCACTTAAGCCCAAGAGTTGGAGGTTGCTGTGAGCTATGATGTCACAGCACTCTATCCAGGGTGACAGTGTGAGACTCTGTCTTAAAAAAAAAAGACCAGTTTAGAAAAAGAATCAAATGGAAGTTCTAAAACAGAAAAATACAAAGTTGAAATTAAATATAAAAAAATGGAAGCATCAAACAGCAAAACAGCCTAACCGGCGCTGAAACAAAGACCACCCAAATGAAAACAGGGGCCATTTCTTCAGAGCTTGCTATGGAACAAGAGAGTCAACCACCATCACTTAAGTGTGGCAGGGACTCTAAGATAAGCAGAGGCATGAAAAAGCTTTACAGTGATGGAAAGTTACGGCTCCAGGTAGCCTCTGATTGGAGGCTGTTGGCTGTTGGAAGTTAGAGATGGAACAGCTAGACGCAAGCATTTCATGTGATTGGCTTGGGATGGATGTCTGGCCTTCTCTGGTTGGTTGGAAGCCACAGCAAAAAAATAGGAAAGTTGTCCATCACCATCTATGTCTTGACTGTTGCCAACAGATTGCTGTGGTAATTGTGGTTTGGTTTTCTGGGCTTCTCATGTGGATCAGAATCCTGTTATGATGCTCTGGCTATTGTTCCTTATAAATTCAGCCTCTGGGGAGAACTGGGGAACTAGAACACTGGTCTGGAAATGTGCTCAGAATGCAGCCCAG
The DNA here is from genome assembly GCA_963573935.1 of Arctocebus calabarensis. Lineage (NCBI taxonomy): Eukaryota > Metazoa > Chordata > Mammalia > Primates > Lorisidae > Arctocebus > Arctocebus calabarensis. Next base: position 4,458 of record CAUYON010081260.1, read on the forward strand.
AGAGACAAAGAGGCAACACAGAGAAAGGAAAGATGGAGATGTGGAGGGCAGCATGTGAAGGGCCGATGTATTTCTCACCAGATTTCTAGAATGAAATAAAGAGGATGGGGGATACAAAATATTCAAAACAACAAAAACTGAAACTTTGTCAGGAATAATGAATGACTCAGACTTAGAAAGCTCCATAAATCCCAACCAGCAATAATACATGCAGAGAAATATAGATAAATATAAATTAATTATAAATTTTAGTGGCAGAAGGAGTAAAAGAGAATGAAAAGGCTGGGCAAGAAGAGTCTGTAACCTGCAGGAGGCTGTTTTGAGTTAGGTATTTCATCATTTATACCTTAAGAATATATGTTAAAATTACTAGAGTAACCACCAAAATGATACAAATTAAATGGATAGTCTTCAAATGCATAAAGGGCAGAAAATGAAATGAGAAAAAACATTTTAATCCATCCAAAAGGCAAGAAAAGAAAAGGAAAATATGGCGAGAAAGGCAAGGCAAATGCAGACAGTGTAAGACACAAATGGGCGTAATAAAATGGCAAAAATAAACCTGAAGTAGAGTTCAATGGAGTAAGCTTTTATTTATCTTTTTTAAAATTGCTTTTTCTGTGAAACATAGCAAAAAGAGGTGTATTTTTCAATTAGAAGCCAGGGACTCTCAGAATGAAATCCAGATATGTGCCATTTTCAAAAGATACAATAAAAACATTAGCCTTTCCCTGTCATAAACCACAGCCGTAAGGACATGAGTCCTCTGTGAGTTCTGTGAGTTCTTCTAGTGAATGATTGAACCTGAGGATGGTTTGGGGGTGCCCAGAAGTTGCAGTTGATGTCAGAAGTGAGGGAAATCTTGGAGATTCCTGGTTACTTGGCTGAAACCCCTTGTAGTTGGTGTTAGAAGTGAGGGCAGCCTTGTGCACACTGTGCTCACAAGTTTGCAATTGGCTAACTCTAGGCAAACATTTACAAAACTTACCATGTATTAAGTTTTATAATGCTAAGGCCAGCCACGGTGGCTCATGCCTGTAATCCCAGCACTCTGGGAGGCCGAGACGGTGGATTGCTTGATTCAGAAGGTTGAAACCAACCTGAGCAAGAGCCAGACTCCTTCTCTACTCCAAACTGGCTGGGTGCGGTAGCCAGCACCTGCAGTAAGGGGATCGCAGGAGCCCAGGAGTTTGAGGTTGCTGTGAGCTGTGACACCAAGGCACTCTATCCACTCTATCCACGGTGACAGAATGAGTCTCTGTTTCAAAAAAAAAAAAAAAAATAGGCTGGGCACTTTGGCTTATGCCTATAATCCTTGCACTCTGGGAGGCCAAGGCAGGTGGATTGCTTGAGCTCAGGAGTTCCAGATGGGCCTGAGCAAAAGTGAGACTGTCTCTACTAAAAATAGAAAAACTAACCAGGTGGGAGTAGTGGAGCGCACCTGTGGTCCCTGCTACTCAGGAGACTGAGGCAAGAGTATTGCCCAAGTCCAAGAGTTTGAGGTTGCTGTGGAGCTATGATGCCATGGCACTCTACCCAGGGTTACAGAGTGAGACTGTAAATAAATAAAGTAATTAAAAAATAAAATGAAATGAAATGAAAACAAAACAAACAAGAACAATGTTGAGAATCAGTAGCGTGCAAATCACTTTTTCTGACAACAAAGCATCTCACTTAAGAATCAGCACAACAAAAAGTAAAAAATACCCATATGTAGTAAATGTTTTAATTACACTATTAAATAGCTTGTAAATCAACATAGAAATTATATGATACTTTAAAAAAATGAAAGTGAATGATAAGAAAATAAGTACTATCAAAACTCTTAGAAACAGCCGGGTGCAATAGTTCATGCCTATAATCCTAGCATTCTGGGAGGCTGAGACAGGTGGATTACCTGAGCTGGGAGGCCGAGTCAGGTGGATTATAGATTCGAGACCAGACTGAGCACAAGGGAGACCCCCATTTCTAAAAAAAAAAAAAAGAAAGAAAGAAAAAATAGTCAGGCGTGCGACGGGCACCTGCAGTACCAGCTACTCAGGAGGCTGAGACAAGAGAATCGCTAGAGCCCAAGAGTTTGAGGTTGCTGTGAGATGTGACACGAGGGCACGCTAATGAGGGCAACAAAGGAGACTCTGTCTCAAAACAAACAAACAAACAAACAAAAAACCTCTTAGAAACAATTAAAGTTGCTCCTAGAGGAAAAGTTGTGGTCTTTAACACATCAGAAAAATAGGAAAGTCTAAATATTAATAACATCCAACTCAAGAGGTTGAAGAAAGAACACTGGAATTACCCCAAAAATGTATAATGAAAGAAATACTAAAGGTAGACACAGAAACTGATGAAATAAAAAGAAAAAATTCAACATATTACATTACGTACTTCTAACTACCATACTCTCTCAAAATGGACATATACCTTAAAACCATTTACCACAAAGAAATCACAGATCAAGGAGGACACTAAAAATGGAAACACAAGTTAATACCAATAAAGTTGAAGAGCTGACACATCTAACACTTTGTAGTACAAATTTTCCAGAAAAAAATTAGGTCTTTTTAAACAACAAACTTGCAGACTCAAACTATGAAAAGATCATTTTTGTAAATCAATCTGTGGAAATGTTTTCATTGTCTTACAGTTTTTGTTGCTAAAATTACAAAATTATAAAACCTTTTATACACTCTTACAGTTGTACTTTTGAAAACTCGAAAAGAGAATTTGCTAACCTGTTTTAAAATCTTCTTCAGGAAGAGCTTCAGTGAGTTTTGTATCTAAGTGTTACAAAGAAAACAAAGTGACACCTTACAGTATTTTGCAAGAACAACTCACAGATATCAGAAGAGTGGAAACTCACTAGCCACATCTCCAGCCAAACATTTGCACAATTAGTGGCCATATTAGAAAAATTATTAGTAAAGGTAGACAATGATGTGGAGGTTTTTGTATTTGATCCATGAATCTTTGTAAGTTATCTTTTCAGCTGGGACATAATTAAAAACCAAGTATTAAGGCATATAGATCAATGAAATGAAACTCAAGGCCCAAAAATAAACCCATATTTATGGTCTGTTGATTTTTGACAAGGGTACCATGACAATTCAATAGGGAAAGAACAGTATTTTTCAACAAATGTGCTGGAACAACTGGTTATCCGCTTTCAAACAATAAAGTGGAACCCTACTAAAAGTTGTACCATGTATAAAAAAATAATGCAGAATGGATAAAAGTAAATGTAAGAGCTAAAACTGTAAAGACTTAGAAGAAAACATAGATGGACATCTTTATGACCTTGAATTAGGCAATGATTTTCTATTATTTTATTTTTTAATTATTTCTTTTGTGATGCCATGGTGTCACAGCTCACAGCAATTTAAAACTCTTGGGCTTAAGGGATTCTCTTGTCTTAGCCTCCCAAGTAGCTGGGACTACCCAGCTATTTTTTTTGGTTGCAGTTGTCCTTGTTGTTTAGCAGGCCCAGGACAGCCTTGAACCTGCCAACCTCCATGTAGCTCCCTACTCACTGAGCTATAGGAGCTGAGCCAAAGCCACTATTAGGAAAGAGAAAAGGGCTGGGCTCATGCCTGTAATCCTAGTATTCTGAGAGGCTGAGGTGGGTGGATTGCTGGAGTTCATGGGCTTAAGACCAGCCTGAGCAAGAGTGAAACCCCCATCTCTAAAAATAGCCAGGCATTGTGGCAGGCACATGTAGTTCCAACTACTTGGAAGGCTGAGACAAGAGAATCACTTAAGTCCAATAGTGTTAGGTTGCTGTGAGCTATGACACCATGGCAGTCTATCGAGGGAGGGCAACAAAGTTTGACTCTGTATCAAAAAAAAAACCAAAAAGAAAGAAAGAAAGAGAAAAGATAATCCACAGAATAGGAAAACATATTTATAAATCATAGATCTAGTAAGGTCTAATTCAGAGAATATAAGAAAAACTTTTTGTTACTCAACAGTATAAGACAAACATTTTAAAATTATACAAAATTTTGAATATACATTTCTCCAAAGAAGATACACACAAATACCCAATAATTTTGTAAAAAGAAGCTCACCATCATTAGTGATTAGGGAAATGTAAATCAAACCACAATGAGACACCACTTACATCCACTAAGATGTTTATAATCAAAAAGATGAATGGTAACAAGTATTGGCAAGGATATGGAGAAACTGTAACCCTCAGACGTTGCTGGTGGGATTGTAAAATACTGCAGCCACTTTGGAAAATAGTCTGATATGATAGTTCCTTAAATGGCTATGCATAGAGTCAGCATATAAAGTAGCAATTCCACTCCTGTATACTGGAGAGAAATGAAAACAAACATCCACATAAAATTTATGCATAAGTGTTCCCTGTAGCATTATTCATAACAGCCAAAAATGGAAACAACCCAAATGTCCATTAGGCTTTTTTTATTTTTGAGACAGTCTCACTTTGTCACCCTTGGTAAAGTGCCATGGAGTCACAGCTCACAGTAACCTCAAACTTTTGGGCTCAAGCTATCGTCTTGCTTCAGTTTTTCATTTTTAGTAAACACAGGGGTCTCACTCTTGCTCAGGCTAGTCTTGAACTTGTGACCAATCTACCTGCCTCAGCCTCCCAGAGTGCTAGGATTATAGAGCTCCTGCCTTGGCCTCCCAGAGTGGTAGGATTATAGGCATGAGCCACCATACCTGGCCTCAAATGTCCATTAGTTGATGAAGAGAGAAAGAACTGTAGTGTGACATACACCCATATTAATCTAAAATTTAAATGATACATGCTACTATGTGGATGAACTTCCAAAACATTACATTAAGTGAAAGAAGCCAGACACAAAAAGTCACATATCTTATCATTTTGTTTACATGAAATGTCAAGTATAGACAGACCCATAGAGACAGGAAGTAGATTGGTGGTTGCTAATGGGGTAGGGGAGAAGGGAACAAGGAATTGACTGTTAACAAGTATGGGTTTCTTTGGGGGGGGTGTGATAAAAACATACTAAAATTAGACAGTAGTGATGTTTGTACAGCTTGAAGTATACATGCTAAAAACCACTGAAATAAAATCTCAATAAATATGTAAAAAATCCCAAGCATTATAATTTGGACTGAGCTAGTCCAAAATTTTGAAATAAAATATTACAAATAACAAATCCTATTTTTTAAAGTATATTTAATCATATGCCAAAGCAGTGGGGTTTTTTTTGCAATGTTACTAATTTTAAAGTACTTTTAAGATAATTTCATCTGTATCTTATCCTTTAAACATTTAATTCAGGCCTGTTTTATATTGTAATAAAACATTAATGCAGTAGTTCATGAATATAAATTCTAAATACATAAATAGGCATATATGAAGATTTATCCACAAGGGTTTTTTGATGGTGGGCACAACCAATACAGGATTGAAACCACTGCTTCACTGTCATGTTAAATGACGATCAGGTGAAAAACTCAGAGAAACTGATGTAAGAAAATCAGCAAGAGGTAGTGGCATACCAAATTTTATCTTTTATTAAGAATACTGATCAGACACAGTGGCTTGTGCCCAAAATTCAGCATTCTGGGAGGTTGAGGCAGGAAATCACTTGAGCTCAGGAATTCAAGACTAGTTCCAGCAAGAGTAAGACCCCATCTCTGCTAAAATTTAGAAAAATTAGCCAGGTGTGGTGGTAGATACCTGTAGGGCCAGCTAGTCAAGGGGCTAAGGCAGGAGTATCACTTGAACCCAGTAGTCTGAGGTGGCTGTGAGCTAGGATGACTGTCTCAAAAAAAAAGAAAAAAATAAAGAATACTGAGGTAATTTATGTGCATGATTAAAAGTAAATGTGTTACCCAAAGTGATTTACAGATTCAATGCAATTGCCATCAAAATAGCAATGTCAGGCTTGGCGTCTGTAGTTCAGTAGCTAGGGTGTTGGCCACATACACTGGAGCTGGTGGGTTTGCACCTGGCCCGGGCCTGCCAGACAAATATGACAACTACAATAACAAAAACAACAAACATAGCTGGGTGTTGTGGCAGGCACCTGTAGTCCCATTTACTTGGAGGCTGAGGCAAGAGAATCGCTTAATTCCTAGAGGTTGAAGTTGCTGTGAGCTGTGTGCCACAGCACTCTACCAAGGGTGATCAAGGGTGATATAGTGAGACTCTGTCTCAAAAAAAAAAGAAAAGAAAAGAAAAGAAAAAAGACAGCAATGTGATATTTTACAGATCTAGGAAAAATTCTATTCTTCATGTGGAACAAGAAAAGAGCCTGAGTAATCTTAAGCAAAAGGAACAAATCAGGAGGCATCATATTACCTTTCAAACTATGCAACAAGGCAATAGTAACTAAATCAGCATGGTATAGGCACAAAAATAGACACACAGGCCAATGGAACAAAACAGAAAACCCAGACTTAAAATCATTCGCATATTGCAAACAACAATATATACTGGGGAAAGGAAGCCCTACTCAATAAATGATACTGGGATAATTAGATAGCCATATGCAGAAGAATGAAACAAGGTCCATATCTCTTACCACTTACAAAAATAAATTCAAGATGGATAAAGGACTTAAGTGTAAGGCATGAAATTGTAATAATTCTAGAAGATAATGTTGGAAAAACTCTTCTATGTATCAGGCTAGGCAAAGGATCCGTGAAGAAGACCCCAATGGCAATCACAGCAACAACAAAAATAAATCAATGGAACCTGATTAAATTTAAAAACCTTCTGGACAGCCAAGGAAGTAATTAACAGAGCAAATAAACAATCTACAGAATGGGAGAAAATATGCACAAGCTATATATCCAATAAAGGGCTAATAACCAGAATATATACAGAACTCAAGCAAATCAGCAAGAAAAAAGAAATCAAACAACTCCATTAAAAAAGTGGGCAACAAGCATGAATAGAAACTTTTCAAAAGAAGACAGACAAATGGCTGCGGGGCATTGTGGAGGGCACCTGTAGTCCCAGCTACTTGGTAGTTTTTCATAAACATATGAAAAAATGTCCAATGTCACTAATCATCAGGGAAATGCAAACTAAAACCACAATGAGATACCATCTTACCCCAGTCCAAGTGGCCTTTATTAAAAAGTCCAAAAATAATAGAGGCTGGTGTGGATGCACAGAGAAAGGAACACTCATACACTGTTGGTGGAACTGCGAATTAGCACAACCTCTGTGGAAAATAGTACATCGATTCTTCAAAGAACTAAAAATCAACCTGCCATTTGATCCAGCAATGCCACTGTTGGCTATCTACCCAAAGGGAAAAAAAGTTATTTTATCAAAAAGCCACATGCACTTGAATGATTATTGCAGCACAATTCACAATTGCAAAGATGTGGAATCAACTCAAGTACCCATCAATTCATGAGTGGATTATCAAAATGTTATACACCGTGGAGTATTACTCAGCTATGAAGAGAGATGACTTAATGCCTTTTGCAACAATTTGGATGGACCCAGAGACCATTATCCTGAGTGATATATCTGAAGAATGGGAAAACAAACAGTGCATGAATCTGCTATAAATTGGAACTAACACATGAACACACAGGTGCTCAGAGGGAAGTAAAACTCAATGGAAATCCACCAGAGGAGCAGGGGGGTTGAGGGGACAGGCAAAAACCTGCCTAACAGATATAGTGAACGCTAGCTGGAGGATGAGCACACTTATAACCATGACTTAAGCATCATAAAAGCGATCTATGTAATCAAAAATATTTGTACCCTGTAAAATTTTGAAATTAAAAGAAAATTACCTATTGGGAACAATTAATACCATTCTGGTGACCAGCACTCTAAAGGCCTCGACTTAAACATTATACAAAGTATCCATGTAATGAAAACATTTGTACTCCTTTAATATTTTGTTTAGAAAAAAGATTTTTTTTTAAATCTGTGGGTCCCTACTGGGGACACAGTTGTATACACAATTTATGAATTTTAACTTTCTGTAATTCTCCATCATGCGTCAGCAATTTCGTATTAAGCAAATTTACATTCTGGGTTATTCCATAGAAGAGGGTCAGACTTGGGTACCAAGCACTAAAAATATATCCTTTGAGAATAATAATGGTACAATTCTTTCTTCAGTCATGCCCCTGACTACTGGCCAGGGGTTGGCCCCTTTTACCAATCCAACTACTACCCCACTGTTGTCTGGACCAGCATCCAATTTCTTTCCCCAGTTTGTCCTGGAAAAAGACAGTGGTGTCCCTGTAGTCTGTGATCTGTCTCTTCGAATGTTTGCCTGACCTCATTCTCCAGAACACTCTGTAAATGTATTCTGCTATACTGAGTCTGTGAAGGGGGCAGGATACTCCCTTGAAAGTGACAAAGCAAAATAGAAGGATCTGTCTAGCCAGGCTTGGAAAATCCAGTTTCCAGGTTGCTATTGGTTTAAAGAAAACCCATGAGCAATGTGCTGGCTACAGCCCTCTGTTCCTGGAACCCTGCTGTGAACTTTTTCACATAAAGACAGAGGAAAGCCTGCCCTCTTGCTGGCACACCTGACCAGCTGTTCCTCAGACAGCACTAAACAGTGGCTCCAAACCTCAGGGCCAGGCTAATTGGCCTATAGATCAAATATCCTTTCTTTTAGCAGGGTGATATTATGAGAAGAATACTCACATAACTTGGGTTTCAATTCCAGGTCTTCCACTTACTGGCCTTGGGGAAGTCATTCAACTTTTCGGAGCCTTGATACTTTCATCTGTAAAATGGAGGTAAAAGTTGCTGTAAATGACTGTTGTGCAGGTGACAGAAGCAAACATATTTGGAAACAGCACAGTGTCTGACACGTGGTAAGCACAGCTCAGATGTTAGGTGTCTGTTTTGGATTCAGGGAAACAGGATCTGGGATGATTCCTTTATCATCCCATGAACACAAACAGCCATACCCCTTTCTCCTTGGTTAGAAATCCTGGTTTCATTTGGATGGTATTTGAGCTTCAATTCCCCTGAAGGCAGAGCCTGAGACAAGACTAGTATGCAAGTGTATATTTGAAAGATGACTCGGGGATCAGGAATGAGAGACCAGGAAGAGGGGACGAGGAAGGCAGAACAATCAAGAGAAAGATGTGGTGTCAGGGCCACTGCTTGAACAATGGAGCTGGATTCCCCCTAGAACTAGGAAGAATCGTGCAGAGCACCCTTGAAGGATGGGGCACAGGAATATTTCTCCATTGGTCCTGTCCTGCCGTTGTCAGAGTTTCCCTTCCAAATTGTCCATGTTTAGCAGGGGGTTGACCACCCACTGGTGTCTGCAGCTTCAGGGAACCCCAGGAGAGAAAGCAAGGGTGTGTGATAGAAGTGAGAGGCTATGGGGGAAGTGAGTCAAGGCCCACATGGAACTGTCCTCCCTAGCCAGGACTGCCTAGATAATTTGCAGGACCCAATAAAAATATTTGTTAAAAATTATTAAGACTTTCAAGGTAGCACCCGCATCGCATTAAACCAAGCCCAGAGCCCTCCTAAATGAGGGTCCTTGAGTGCAACTACAGAGGTCCAACACCCGGAGAAGCCAGCCCTCCAGGATATCCTCAGACCTATCCTCCATAATGATCAGCACAAACTCCCTACATAAAAACAATGCAAGCAGATACTTGGAGCCACATGCTAGTCAGTTTTTAATTATGGTCAAAGCCAGGAAGGTTGACAGCCATCTTTTTCACTGGAAGTCTTCAAATTCCTATGGTTTCAAAACAAATGTCTGAAGCTTCTAGTATACATTGATTGGCACAAAAACAAATGTCTGGAACTTGATTGACCAATACCAAACTTTATAGCTAGTTATAAACAAACAAACAAACAAACATAATGGCACTGTCTTTCCAAAACAGCCCAGTCTCCTCTGGTCACAGGACTCATCTCTTTCTGTTCTATCTGTCTCAAGTCTTCTCTTTTGGTACTCATCCTTCTCCTATGCTACCTGCTGCTGGAAGGGCTTGCCAACTGCTTGCCAGGCAGTCAGAATATTGACAGTATTACCCGGCCAGTCAGAGACCTCTTCCAGGGTTGATGCAGATCATGGGAGAAAAAAGGACTCTCATTTCTTTGAGATGTTCCCTAAGAACCTCTGAAGGAGCTTCTGAAGCCATCTTTGCCATCTGGGAGAAAGAATGCTACAAAAGGAATTCACCCCAATCGGAAATAGGGCAGAGAGATGGGGAGAAGAATGAAGAAACTGGAGTCTTCTTAAAACTTAGACTTTGCCAGTCTGGAAGGCAGACTCACTTCTGAAGTTCTGAGTTCTCTGAACTCATAAATCGTATTTTTCCTTGATGTGGCTTAATTTTGGTTTCTATCCCTTAAAAATGACCACTCTTGGAGGCTAGAAAAAGGCAGAACCATTGACGTCTTTGTGGAGAAATGTCAGAACACTTCAACCATCAGCCTCTGTAGGAAAGTGAGTTTAGTGGGAATAGCATGTAAGCCAACAAAGGAGAAAACATGGATGCTTCCTTCAGATGTTCTCAGAACCTGAAGTCTCTTTACTAGAAGAGTTTTGCCTTGGATGAAGCATCATATTTTGTTTAACATCAAAGGGTCTGGATGGGATAGTAACAAAGATAAAGGGGAGGTAGCCTTGTTATTTTTCCTTTACAGTTTTAGCTTGAAGTGACTCCTAGCAGAGGTGTGGCCCCTTTGGCATCATTCTAACCCCTGGGTAAATACCCTTACCATCACAATCTCAATGTTCAATCTGAATGAGTGAGTATACTGAAAGGGTTTCCAATGTACTTGCAGATTGTTGGGATGTCTTATGGGTGCCCCTTAAACAATATTGCATTGGTGTCATCTACTCCACCTACATGGAGGGCTGGTCCTCACCAGTTGATAGTCATTCCAGGTGTAACCATCCCTATTGGGGCCACTAATTGAGGAATGCCTTCATTCTCTCCCCCATGGGTGAATGTGTGATTTCTCTTACTTGAGTGAAATCTTCTGCTGGGGTCCAGTTGAACCTGCAGGTTAGTCTTGATTGACTCTTGCCTATCGAGAAAGGTATTTCTTGTGCACCTAGAAGTAAGGACTAACTTCCTGAAGGAATACCAAAGACATTCTTTCCCACCTCAGGAAGTGAACGCTTCACCTATGGTTCTTCCTCATTCCTTACTTGCCAGAACTCGGAACATTAAAAATGCTGCTTCCTAAGTTTAATTTTAAACTCCATACTCAAGTTCCTTGGTACTCACACAGGCAGTCCACAGTTGTATCTGATCTTTAGAACTTGGAATCAATTTTCCCACTAAATCACTGTTAGTAGGATGCCCAGTCCAGCCCCGGCCCATTATGGTTCATGTTAAACATGACTACCTGAATTATAGTGTTAATAATCCCCAACTAGCATTATTTGGTTGCAAGCAACAGAAAAAGATTGTGACAAAAGACAGCAAGAAAATGGGGACATGTTGAAATGACACTTGGTAGTGTGGCACTCAGATTCAATCAAGGGAGAGGGTTGCAGTAATTATTATAGAACAAGGTATATAATAGGAATTAGACCTCACACAGTTGTAGGAGGAGCTAGGGTCCAGTGAGAGGAGTGATTCAGAGAAAAGTCACTAATCAGGCCTTTTCAAGCACTGATGGGAATAGACAAGTCAAAGCTTGTGGGAGTATCAGGGAGCCAGGAACTCCCAGGGCTGGGGAGGAACCAAGAAGGAGAGCTGGTGGAAAACACCAGCTGGAATCTGATGGCACTGTCTGCACATGTCTTGTGCTTCATCTACTCATGAGGACCTGCAGAAAACAACGGTGGCTTAGCCACTTTCAGTTTTCACATCTATGCAAATTCTTCTCTTTGTCAATTCTAACTTGAAAACATTTAAGGAAGGGGATTCTGTCAAACAGAGTTCCAACTTATTCAAGTTTACATAGGAAGGTTGTAGAATTAGAGGAAAAGTCAAACTATCAAGTCTAGGACAGATGGGTCTCAGGTGATGGTCATTACAGGTGTAATCCTTCTCAGGATTAGCTATGGGGGTGATTGAGTTCCAGCCACCTCCAGTCATGTGTTTCTCTACTCAAAATCCAGGCTCCTGGGGCAGGGGCTGCAGATTGACCTAGCCTGAACAGACTCAACCCATTTGGTTAGAGCAGAGTCTTGGGATTTGTAGTCCACCTGTGCCACTTGGGAGATGAAGAGGGGTTCCCTTAAGGAAGACAAATTTGGTAGACCAAAAAAGGGAGTCCATTCACAATTTTTTCCATCATTGTTTCAGAGACAAAACTCATTGACATTTCCAGTTTGTTTTTTTGTAATAATTCAGCTCCTGCAATGGAGACACTTAGGATTTCTCCCTCTTTCAGAAGCCATAGCCAAGGTATATTATTGGACAGCAGATTTAGGATTTAAAATGTCATTGACAGGCTACATAAATGGACTAAATTGAATGCTACAGAAATCAACTATGCAAAATAGTTCATATGGAAAATAGGAATTTTAGTATCAGGAGGGTAGAGGATCAATTGAGTCAATAGGAGACTGAGGCTATTAAAAGTTTAACAACTTTCAGAACCTTGTTACAAAAAGCTAGTGTCCAGGACCAGGTTGTGGGCAACCTTCCTGTGGTGCATGAGTCAGGCCACTGGCAGAGGGTCAGCATGGTGGTGGTGGGGGAGTGGACCTGGAGCTAGGAGCCAGATTTGCCATAGGCCTGTGACTGTGGGCTGTTTCTTGACCTTAAAATAAATGATTGAACCTATGTTGCTCTGATGTTCTGTGATTCTGTGAGCCCCTGGGATTCACCTCTGGAGTCAAATGGTAGGAAGAGGGCATCGAAAGAGGGATTTAAGAAGAGGGCATCAAGAGAGAGATTTAGGAACTGGGCAAGGCAGGCTTGGGGGAGGGCCAAACATTTCATGCTATGAAAGGGTTTTCTAATGGACTACAGAGAACATTGACCTAATTCTTGCACAGGAAGACTTGGGCTTGGAGGTTAATACATTCAAGAATGTTCTACTAGGTGGGCCTCTTAAGAAGATCTGTGTCTCTGGGAGTGGTCAAACCCTGTGTAGGCATTGTGAAGCATTCTGAGGATACTGAAATTGAGATTTCTGTGGCTTGGGAAGTAAGTCATGGGAAACAAACACACATACAATCTCCTTTTATTATTTGTTTATTTATTTAGTTAGAGACACAGTCTCACTCTGTCACCCTGGGTAGAGTGCTGTGGCATCATAGCTAGCTCACAGCAACTTCAGTCTCTTAGGCTCAAGTGATCCTCTTGCCTCAAACTCCCACGTAGCTGGAACTATAGGCTCCCACCATTAATTCCTGGCTAGTTTTTTTCTATTTTTAGTAGAGAAGATGTCTGTGCTCTTTCTCAGGCTAGTTTTGAACTCCTGCTCAGGCAATTCACCTGCCTTACCCTCCCAGAGTGCTGGGATTACCAGTGTGAGCCACTGCACTGCCCAGCCTTCCCTTTTATTTAATAGGAGCTTTCTTTCCTGGCTAACAGCCACTCACCAAGGCAGAAACTATGCCTCCCCACAGCTTAGGCCTGGAATACAGTCCTTAGTTCGTTATTTTATTGCTTGAAGGAGTTTCCTAGAAACACATCTCCTGTTTCCCAATTCATTGGTCAATATGAGGGAGAACATAATGACTTCTTAAAAACTAGAAGACATTCTGCCTTTTCTCTGACCTGACAGCAGTTTTGATTTTTTGAAAGAAGCCTCAAAAAAATTTTGACAATGAAGAGCATAATCTTTCTGGAAGGAGCCACTAGTAGTAACAAGCATTCCACTGAAATCCTTGACCTCAGTTGTTCCATTGACAGGTTTCAACTGGCCCGCTATTGAGCTGCAGCATTTCAGAATGGAATGTGACCTCTCCTTTCCCTTCCTCCTTTTTCCCCCCCTCTCTCTTCAATTATCTTGAATTAAACTTATGAGATTCAAGCCAAGGAAAGGCCAAAGAAGTAGGAGAAAGAGAGCCAGGAGAGTTCACTAAAGAGAAGGCCCCAAGTCATCTAATTATCAGTAATTTCCTATGACCTGGGTAAAGGGCTCCTCAAAGTGTGGTCCATAGACCAGAACTGTCTACAAACCTGTTAGAAATGCAAATCTTAGGCCTACCCAGAATCACAGTCTCTGCAGTTGGGAACCAGGAATTTGCATGTTCACAAGTCCCCTACGTGACTTTTGTGCATGTGTCATTTGAGAAACACTGTTAAAACTGTTTCCTCTCAACTACACTCTGGAAGTAACTTAAGCAAAGTAGGCAACCAGGTGATGATGAGATGGTGGGGATTTAGGACAGCAGATAAACATGCCCTAAATATCCCCCCCAGTAGAAGTCATCTACTCCCCCAGAATTAGCTATCTATGCCTAAAACCATTCCACTGGAGCCAAACTGTGGGTTGTGTTAGGTCTCAGGGAAAGGTACTCCAAAACAAAGGCTACAGAAGCAGCTTCTAAAGAGAAGCCAAGTTTCTCTCTGCCCTCCTGCCCTCCTGTCTCTTGCCTCTCATTCATGCTGTCCTCCCGCCTTAACACTCCCAATGCAAGCCATAGAAACTAGAAGCCCTCTTCCCTAAGGCAGGTCATAGAAACCAGAACCCCTTTCCCCCAAAGCCAGCCATAAAAGCCAAAAATACTGTTCTAACCGTCTGCCTTTCCGTATAAGAACTAATCATAAATTTTCTGACCTACCTTATTTGCCTGTAGGTGGTAGGACCCTAATTCCAGAACGGTCCTGTGCCATGGCTGGGAGGGAGGAATACTGCATGCAGAGAGGCTGAGAAGGACCTGAGCCACAGGCTTTGCTGGGTCTCCCCTCTCTAGTAGCATTAGATCATATCCTTTTTGTTTCATCACAGTTCTGCATGGTTGTTCATGTTTCGTGGAATGTAAGCATAAAAATGAATAGCTTCTCTTGTACCTTTAGGCCTTTATTCTGAAGGCTCCTGTTTCACATACAACTAACATCACACAAACTTTTATACTTTGCTCTTGTTAACCTGTCTTTGGGATAGGGGTGTTGGCTGTGACCCTCAAGATTGTGAAAAAGAAATCATCTCCTTTCTGCCCTTCCAGTTCTGTCTCTGTGAAAATACAACCATTTTAACCCTTTCAACATAACATCTACCTCTATCCTTTTATTCCCCCTTTTCCTTCTCAAGGAAAAGCTGTTGAGGAGAGTGTTCAAAGAAATAATGGAAATGGCAAGGATTCCAGAAACAGGAGCCAGTGGTGACCATAGTGGTGGGGAGGTTGCTTTAGAACACAGGATGATCAGATTCCAAGGTACTGAACTTCAGTGAAAACTGACCTTAGCTTATTGGTCACATACCAAGGGCATAATGATCAACTCATTGTCTTTCACTTGGTTCTGCAATGTAGTTCTAGCATCTGTCTAGGCCCTGAAGATGCTGAAGTCTGTGACCCTGCATTCAGTGTTATAGTAATCTATTGTTTAACAGTCACGAAATTAGCTCTTGGAAGCTTATTGTATCTTCTCGTTAGTAAGGGGAAAGACACTAATTTATACCTAGGTTGCCCTAAGTGTTCAAAGTGTATGCTGGGAAACACATAGCTAGCTTAGGTGCTTCAAGTGCAGACACCAGAGACTAGCAATTTTAAGATAAAACCATTTTGAAGGTTGGGAACTCATCCCTCATAGCCTTTTGGTGCCAAGCTGCTTGGCACTGATCTTTGCAGCAGGGCAGGACCTGTGAGCTGGACTGTAAGAACAGAGGTCCTTGTCTCTCCTGCCTTCATCTATTCGTGAGTGACAATGGCACTCATGAATAATAGTTTTACGGTTGTGATGATTTTTCCTGCCCACTGAGAGAGAATTGAGAAGCTTTGTATTTTAAGGGCTCCCTCTGAAGAATGGTGGGTTGTTTGTTAAACCAAGGCATGAACAAATGCTTCAAAATGGTATGAACTGAGCTGGCTTGAAATAATGCAGCCAGGTCAGGTGTTTCAAATTCAGAACTGGGTGCTGAGAATTTAGGCTTTAAAGACTCTTGCGGCTCACTCTCTGTGTTCCTGAATAATGTCTCTCTGGTTTCCCTTTGATCAAAATGACAATTATCAGGCTGTTTGGGAGATAATTCTCAAATATTGCCATGGTGCTTCTTTTGATTATTCTGGGGCAAAAAGATTCAGGTTCTTTGAGAAAATAGTTTCTGGAAAGGTGGTATAGAAAGTGATATCTAAAAGGCAGGCATGTTGGGCAGTGCTTGTGGCTCAGTGAGTAGGGAGCTGGCCCCATATACCGAGGGTGGCAGGTTTGAACCTGGCCCTGGCCAAACTGCAACAAAAAGAATAGCCAGGTGTTGTGGCAAGCACCTGTAGTCCCAGCTACTTGGGAGGCTGAGGCAAGAGAATCGTCTAAGCTCAAAAGTTGGAGGTTGCTGTGAGCTGGTGATGCCACAGCACTCTACTAAGGGTAACAAAGTGAGACTCTGTCTCTGAAAAAAAAAAAAAAGGCAGGCATATTGGACTTCTGCCTAAGGCAGTCTTATCTGCAGGCTGGTGAGGAGAGAAGGAAGGCTGAAGTCTATTTCTACTCAAGGATGTTTATTTATGCCAAATCATGACGGAAGGAAGCTTATGTTCTTACCTCTAATTATTTGGAGGCAGCCACAAAAAGCAGCTTTCGCTTAATGGTGCAGTGGTTTTCAAAAATCTTTCAGTTTTTGCATTTCTCTGATGATTAAATCCTGTGTACAAAAAAAAATCCTTCAGCTTGTTGGAGGTCTGCAGCTCACTCCGTCCTGAGTACTCCACATTGTGCAAGAGCACTGGACAAGCCACTGAGCCACACAGAATCCACTGACTGTTGGGCAGTAGGAGAGCCCTGAGGTGTTTCAGCAGCTGCTTAAATGGGGAATAGGTCTTGTCCCCCCATTCTCTGTTCTCATCCAATTGGGAAAAGGCAGGAAGACCCTGGGTTATTGAACCCAGTTCTCATGTATTGAGTATTCTAGGGGCACCTAGAATATTCTACATTGTGTGAAACAGTTTTAAGATGGCTTTAAAAGTGTTGATTCCATCACTTTCATCAATACTACTGTCTGAAACCCAATTTTTGACAATGGCTGGGCAAAACAAAACAAAAACAACAAAAAACTAAAGAAATGACCTAAGGAAGTTGGAAATCTAATCACGACCCAATATATTGCTGCAACCCACTCATTAATGAAACAGTTATACCTTATGTTATAAAAAACCAAGAAAATGTTGTGTATTTTCTTTTCTGTTTCCAAATAATTAAAATGTCTTTAGTTTTACATGTAAGGGTAGGTGTCACTTGTCTTTTTTTTTAATTCAATCATGGATGTGTATATTAATGCAATTGTGAGGTACAATGTACTGGTTTTTTTTTTGAAGCAAACAATATCTTATTAGAATTATATACAATACAGAATTAAAAAATATAGAGAATGCCTGAAAGTATAGGGCCTTAAAAATACCTTTGTTCAATTTTCAAAACTTTAAACAATAATTTAGGCAGTCAGAACATTATTACAATCTATAAAATGGCAGGTATATTAGACTGACGTAAAAAAAACAGGAATTTTTTTTACAATCAATAAAGGATTCTGAAACCTCATCTATGATCACTTTAGTTTCCCATAAAAATCAAAATTAGTGTACCTGCCTAAAACTTTAATATATTGATCTTTAAGCCTATTTAATTTCTGAAACAAAAAAGTGCCTCAGAATCCCTATTATTAAGCAAAGCAAAACTTCTACCAACAGTGGGATAGGTGTTTTTCTTTTTTTTAATTTACATATACCAAGGAACAAAACTAAAGACCTTTTCCTTCCCGCTTGCCATGTGTTTCATTTTGTGTGTTGCAAGGTCCCTGTCAGGAGTTAATGTCCAAATCCTGAGAATGCTGGCTGGTGCGCAGACACACCCTGGTAGCCGCTGCACAGAGAACACCAGAGGCCGTGCCCCCAGAGTGTGGCTGACTGAAGTGCCAAATGGAATGCTGTGAGTGTTTCTCTGTGGAACCTACAATGAGTCCAGTAGTGTAAGTGAGTCTCAAAGGTGCTGAACAATTCAGGTTAAAAGGCATAGTTATGCCAGGATTAATACTAACAGTTAACCCAGATGCAAGGTCTGGACCTTTCATTTTTAAAAGCTTTCTCTTTCCAATCTAGTCTGATGCCATTATGTGACAGCTTTTTCTGAATTTCTAAAAAACAAAAAGCGAAAGACTGCAATGGTTGGCTGCATATCTTCTTTTTTGCTGCATCAAGTTCTGCATGGTACCATTCCTTTAATTTTCTCTTGCTGTCTGCAATATAAACTTGAAACCAACTTAACAATGTCCTGCTTGTGTGGCTAATTCATTTTAAGCATTCCCTCTGACTGGAACCAGAAAGCATTTTGGGCGATATGTATTTGACTTATTTGTAAAAGTGTCTGGACAAACCTGATGTCTGATCAACATGTGTTTATTTACTAGATAGTCTACACTAAAAATGAATAGAATTCATTGCCTGAGGTCAAGTCCTTATAAACTTGCTGTCAAAATTATAGAAGGCCTAAGTATGGCCAGCATATTTGGAGAATATAAATGATTTTTTTTTAAACTAGCAATTTTCTTGGTTCAGCTATCCTTAGTGCTTAAAACCAACCTTAACTAAACATGAA